>ML839984.1:52260-64921 GCA_009831015.1 Picea engelmannii | reverse complement strand
GGATTGGGATCTGTGTCTGAAAAACTTCTCTCACGAAGAGGGCAAGCATCCTTGGTCGAGGTAGCAAAAAAAGGTGAAGAGGGAGCTCCCCGATCACAAAATAGGAAATATTATCTCCCTTTGATCTCACTGTAGATGGGGCATCAAAAAATAAGATGGTCCTTCATCTCTAGCTCCTATAGGGGGCATAACTAACAAAACATGTATGCTCACAAGAGGTGATGATCTATCTCAATATGGAATATGTGGGACATCATAAGTGCATACATCCAGTGTCTATATGTGTTTAAGGTTGAACAATGAAGCCATCTCTCAACTCGAGAAATTGGTCAGCATTAAAAGCCATCTTCAAGTAGCATTAAAATCCATCATCAGGCCAAGACCTTTCAAAGACGTGATCCAGGTGACCTAGATATATTGTCTAGAGATGCCCTCTCTAATAGCTTGATTCAAGTCTTTCTTGGACAACATGAGGTGATCAAACACGTCTAGGGAGTACCAAAAAGTGGGAAGATGATCTAGAGAGATGGCTACTAACTGGGGTAATCGAGAGAGATTGTAGTAATCAAGAGAGCTTTGAATAACAACATCAAGCATGCCTCAAGGCATCGACTAAGCCAATGGCCTCTAAGGAACAAAGTCCTAAGTAGTGATAACCCTCTCGCTCAAAGGCCAAGTCCCCAAAAATTATGACTCTATGAAAGAACAAGACCAATCAAAAAATGGCCTCAAGGCGAAGAAGGCCCCAAACTCCACCTAAATAATGGATTGGTGAACAATCTGTTTGCATCCAATGGTGCACCTATGAAGGAGGGTTTCGCATCTCTCTGACTTAGCCCAAATAGCCTGAAGCAAACTTGGTGCCTAGATCTCAAATTCTTAAAGGACCATGGGTCCAGTGGTCATGTCCAAGAGCTACTTCTTGGATAAGATGTCCTAGAAATGGTTATGGAAACATTGCATCTCAAAATGGGCAAGGGAGTCGTATTCGTTGTTGAGTTGAGGTTGGAGGGCATGTTGCATACTATAGCAAGGTCCCATGCGCTACAACCCCAGTTAGGTGAGAGTTATAGTGATCCTGATCTTTTACCCTAGGAAGTAGAAAAGGTGATCAAATAGTGCATGCTTCAACGAGTTGAAGATCATAACCTTGGCTTTACCCATGTTAACTATCAATTGTTGGAGGTAAGAGAATGTTAGAGAAAGCATCAATCTGTCTTTGCAAGCCCTCGGTAGAAGAGGCCAAGAGGATCAAGTCATCAACATGGTGTAAAAGAAAGCCATCACCCTCCTAAGTATGCTCAAAGAAAAGACACCAGCTCATCAATGTCAATCCCAAAAGGAATTGGTAAGAAAGAACACCCTTAATTGACCTCAATCATGGTCCAAATGAAATCTAAAAGGTTGTGGGTTGCACGAAGACGATTAAGAACTGACTCATAAAGTCTCATAATGGTGGCTTAAACTATCTTTAAAATACCAATATCGTAAAGCCTCTTAAACAAGCCTCTCTCAAGATCATGGAAAATGCTTTTCGAAGGCCCACAAAGTAGAAAAAGTCTTTTGAAGGAGATGACAAGCCTCCTCAATAATAGCTCCAACTGTGAAAATGTGGTCAGTAATATGACTCTAGGCAAAAATCTGCTTGTCCTCTAGCCCTAAGATGCATCCTCCCAAGTTCATCAAAAAGCCATAAGAGAAGAATTGTAGCATAGAGACTGGAGAAGGTGTGTCGAATCATGATGTTCTATAGTTATTAGAATATGCACTAACCTTCAATTTAAGGACCAATTCAATGATGTGTTGGGACCAAGCCTGGATAAAACCAAAATAAACAACACAATTAAACAAATCAACAATGTAAGAGACAAGGGAGTCAATACCATGTTTGAGGAACCCAACTGGGAATCCTTCCTCATCAACTACCTTACTAAAACTCATGACGCTATTAACACATCTTGTGTTACCAAAAGAGAAAATATCGGAAGGATACAATGTAAGTAGGAGCCTAACTTGGAACATCGTAAAGAGAGGTCAAATGAGCAAACATGGACTACGGATCTAAAAATGGGGGAGAGCAACATGTCTAGGGAAAAAGGTGCACCAAAAGTTTTTAGGGGAGTGGGGGAGGGCATCATGATCCATAAACGATAGGCTTATGGCCTATCTGTCTCACCAACACGAATCCTTTATGTAATTATGTTAATTTGATGTCATTGCAATGTATCATTAAATCGAGATTAATTTCCTTCAAGGTTGATTCAATGACATGATTCTACTTGTGTGTCGATTTCTAATTCCACTTGTATAGTTGATTGATTGCAATCCTTGGTCAAATACCCAACAAGAAGAACACTTCTACTTTGATTCTAATGTCAAACAAATGATAAATTATTTGTGTAGCACTCAACCCAACACTCTTAGTTCCTTTCAATTAAATAGCAATAGTCACATTGGAGTATTCTCATAAATAACATCGCTTTACAACTAAAAGACAGTAACAAGTATGCATTTGTTTATAAGGAAGGTTGTGATGAATTAACAATGCAATAGTATAGTAACGTATTGAAAATTCGAGTATTTTTGTATCAACATTTGGACATCGCTATGGGCTAGTTGTAGGTTGAAACCATGACACAAAATAGTAACAAAACTAACTAGAACTTAGTCAACAAAAACATTGAATAACATATCTCATTTCTACACCTTTGATTTTCTTTAGGCACTAACTGAACAATTTAGACTAGCCAACTATTGTCCCTATCATCACAGAAACCCTCACTTCTTGAGATAAAGTCCTTAAGCTCAAGTAAGGCCTTTGTTTAACTAGGAAGGGGCCATTGTCACCTCACCAACCCTCTTCTACACTTTAGGCTATCTCTCCTCCGGGTCAAGGGTAGCTTCCCTAGGATAGGATTAATGGGATTTTAGGCAATGAGTTCAAAGGTGTAATGAAGAGTAAATTCTAGTAAAACAACTTTTTAAAGGATTAAGAAAATAAAGTTGATGGAAGGATCGAAGACTAGTGTATTTCCATGGGGCATATGGGGTCAAGTAAGGCTCCTCTTTAGAAGTTGTAGGTGAAACCAAAATGATAGTTAGGGTTGACCACTTCAAACCCTAACAAATCATTCTTGTAGCCCTACAAATTTCAAGATGATCAAGGGGAAGATTCTCCACTAGAAATCCTCCAATAGTCTTGAGAGGGGACCTATCAAGAAAGGAGAAGTGGGTGCACCACCAACACTAGAGAAGCAACACCACAATTAACATTTCAAAATAAATTACCACAATGATTTAAAGAGAACCACTTACGCATCAAATTGACACAGAAGACCATTGATCCATTGAACATCCATCCATTTGCAAAGCATCCACATAAACAAAATCTCCAAGAGAGCGTTCTAATTAACCATCCATAGCATTAACCCAAAAATAGACAGAGTTTTTCACCAAAAGATATTCAATCAAGCTCCAAGAGATTTCTCCGCAAATCCAACAATGAGAAATGAAGGAGAGGGCTACTCTTTAAATAGAGTTTAGCTTCCATCTCCTTTTACAATAAAATATGATTTGTTTTCCTATATCAATTAATCTCTCCAAGGAATACAATAAAATATTACCATTCAGACCTCCTCAACAACTCTATATTAAATATATTGATAGGTTGTTGAGATCCCCTTTCTTCTCCAAGAAGAATCCATAAAATATACTAGGAAAACAATACAATAATGCTCTCAAGCAACCAACACCGTGATATAAGTCAACAATAACAAGATAATGGAGTTGGTTATGCAACAATCCTCCATAAATGGCACCATGAGGTAGGGCACCTCCTCCAAATGGTTGACCATGTAACTACCTCCAAGAACAATGAATGAATCTTCCTTAGAAGCACATTTGGCCTCCTCCAAAGTGGACACCTTCTTCAAACCTTGAACGAATGCACAAAGACCATGTAAAACGCCAATAAAATAGCAGATATGGCACCATGAATAGAACATCCCATCAATAGTCAATGTAGAAGGGAAAAACTAAGGCTCCATGTGACACATCCCAAGATAGAAGTACAGTCAACAAGGGAGAAGACCAAGTAAAATTCTCCATGAGTGGGCGTCCTCACCACAATTGCCTGGAAATGTGTGCAAGGTAACTTCCTCAAATGGATATCCTCCCCCTCATCTAAGCTTTCCTCCCCAATGTCTAACAAACTCCTCAAAGGGGTAACCACCCTCAAAATATCTGCTCAAATTGTGAGTGCCTTGGAATCACATGCATGGCCAACATATCAATTGTTTTCCTCAATGAACAGATCTGAAAATGGTGTTTGAATTCCCATTCCTGATGCACGTGAGACTTGGACGCTAAAATAGGTCTAAGAGAAACTCACCTATTCTTCCTATAGGTAGACAAATTGATCACTCAATGTTTAGAATGCATGTGGGACTACTGTTACATTCCATGCTACCAGGTATGTTCTAAATGTCGAGTATAATTTGTTGGTAACTATCAACTCTTCACTGGTGGCTCTGCCTTCTGAAGTGCCCAAAAATACATTAAATTGCCCTAAAATATATGCTACAGGTTGCATAAATCTGTTGATTTGCAAGCAGGGATAAGGCCAAGAAAACTCCCAATATAACTCACAAGAAGGTGCCCCCAAGCATACCTTGTCTTCTATAGGAATTACGCCCAACTGTCTCCCAACTCCAGCACATGAATAGGTGAGACAATAATCAACATGTCATAAGAGAAGAAATATCAATAGAAGCAAGATGAAAGCAATCATCATATTCTCCGTTAAAATGCACTACTATATGAGACAAAAAAAAAGGAACCAAAAGCACCAAAGAAATGCACTTTTGTTCTGAACCAACTATCGAATAAAAAAACAAAAAGGCACCCCCAAACCAATATATAAATACTTATTCATTGTTAAAATAAGCATGAGTCAACCCTACGATTTGTATGTATAGGTCAACACCTTATATCTACATTTATAAAGCCTTGATTTGGACAAGTCGGCCCTAGTTTTTTCTTGGACAAGTCAACCACGATCTTTTTGTTTATGTAATACATTGTACAGTGCTCAAGGGTGGATTTGTTACTATTGTTCTTCATGTGAGTTGGCGATCCATTCTCATCTTCAAAGCATTGTTGTCTACCCTTTGCAAGAGCATCTTGTGCATCATCATCAAGTCCCTAGATCAATCTATTGACAAAAAAAGTGCTTATTTGCTTTGTTTTGCATAAAACATGTCTACTAATACATGAGACACAAACCAAACAAAGTAAATCATGTGATTGTTGCTCCTTCAGAACTCTGACAATCTCTTATGCCTTTTCTATTSATSYATTGTCTTCAAAWACCCTTGATCACTAATCTAAGGGTTATGTCTCATCTTGTCCCCTTATAAATTCATCCAATGAATTCTCAAAAAAGATCCTCTTCATAAACCAATTATACTATTGGTTGTTATAGGCTTAGCTTTCWCWWGAYTGTAACAATATCATTTTCTTGTCGTTTTGCTTCAACAACTRCATCAYCTTTCAGTATTTCATGTGTCATTCCTATAGCAATTTGAAGATAAAAATGTTGTTGGGCARTTTGGAACAACTTGAACATGTATTGTGTCACCAAGAGCTTCTCATGGCATGCCATTCATAAGGTAAGATGAATAATATATTGCAAGGATTGTTGGTGAGAACAATACTCGTCCAAATTTAAAATGCAAGATCATTAGTTATCCTTGTACTCCACCTTTTCAGATATCTCATGTATGGCAATGAGGTCTATTCTAGCATTTGCCACACCATGTGCGGGCAAAGTGATGAACCATCTTGATATTCCCATCAAAACATGTTATGAAACCTTTATTTGTTTCTGAAACTAGCTCAACTCCATTATCATTACAATGGTTCATCAACAACAACAAGGTTCATCCACAACAACGAGGAATGCAAGGTCCTCCACCATTAGCTTCGACATACATTCACCCATGATCATCCCTCCTACCCTACCTCAAAGTTTGGTATCATCGTCTCCTCCACTGCAAGAAACGCTTCTTTGTCTCTCAGAGGATATATGACTTATCCATTTCCCTTACTCACTCCCCTAAAAACTTCTTCCATACCATCCTCCCCCACCGTTCCCCCCTCCTCTCCGACCTAGACCCTGACCCCATGTTTTCCCACATATCCACTCTCTATGATATCCCTATATAGGCCTCGATTCAAGTTACATCTCCACCCTCCTCATGCTTCTTATTTTCAAACAAGGACATCATAGAGGTCGTTTGGGTGATGAACAACAGAAAAGTAACAGATGAGGAAGGTTTTAAGGATGAGTTCCTTAAGCACGATCTTCGTGCTTTGGTTTCTTACTTAGTTGATCTCTTCAACCATGTGGTTCGTACATGTTTTCCTTTGGCTTGGTCGCATCACATCATTCACTCAATATACAAATCGAGCCTCATCTCAGATCCCGACAATTACAGGACAATCATGGTGGGCCATACATTCTCGAAGCTCTATGCTACAGCTCTCCATATGAAGCTCTCTAGTGAGCTTGAGGGTAGACACCTCAGACCTAAGGGACAAGCAGGATTCCAACCCACTTATCTGACCATTGATCATATCTTCACCCTTCGAGCCATCATTGAGGAGGCATGGCATCAATCTTAGAAAGTCTATCGATGCTTTGTAGATTTTTGGAAGCCTTTCAACCCCATCCCTAGAGAAGCCATGTTACAGAGGCTCAGAGACATTGGCATCCCTCATACCTTACTGACTGCCATGATGCACCTCTACGAGTCGGTCCTTGGTTTTCTCTGCATAGTTCACGGGATGTCAAATTTCATCAGGAGTACCATTGGAGTTAAACAAGGATGCCCCTTGTCCCCCACATTGTTTGGGATCTATATTGATGAGCTAGAGGCCTTTCTCCACAAGCATATCCAGGACGGTGACAAGTGTCTCCTCCACTAGGTTCTGATATCCATCTTGCTTTTTGTAGACGATGTGGTCCGCCTAGCCTCATCTCTAACAGGATTATAGAGACAGTTGGATGCCCTAGCTCTCTTCTACGACCTTCGACAGTGGACGACCAACCTGGGTAAAACCAAAGTTATGATCTTCAACGGGGTCAAGAAGTTCATTGACCTTCATTTCTTCTTCCATGGGGAGTAGATCGAGATCACCAACACCTACACATACTTGGGAGTATGATTTTTAATAACCCGTTTCAATTTGCGACCGACCCTCCAGCCTTTGATTGCCAAAGGTTATGGGTCTTTAGCCCTTCTCGAGAGACAATTTTTCCGCCACCATTTTCAAGACATCTCATCCAAGATGTCTCTTATGGACTCCTTTATCTAACCCACTGTTCTATACGACTCAGAGATCTGGGGGCCTTCCTTACTGAAGTCTGATTGGGCCTCAATTGAGAGAGTCGAGACCCTTCTCCTCCGACACATCATTAGATGCAAGCAAACAATCCCTCATCACATCATCCTAGCAGAGTTTGGGGCTCGACCCTTCCGACTTGAGACAGTGTTTAGAATGGTCTCTTTTCTACATTGCATCTGAGGCTTAACCGACTCAATGATGAGGCGAGACCGAAACCCATACTTGGGTTACTGCTCTTTTGAGACCATTTGCCTCTCTAGCCCATTAGGTCAAGCCCGAGGTTGGTTTGCAGGGGTTTCAAATCTTTTAGGTTCAGTGGGCATTCTGATTGATCGCCTCCCTCCATTTCAATATTCCTTGGATGCGCCTAGGCATCTCCTACCGATCAGACAGGTCTTGAACAAGATCATCAGATATGACATTTATAGGCAGTTTATCCAAATCACTTTAGTTAACCTCCCTGACGGGTTACACGCAAAGATGGCCTTTTACATTGAGCGTTTCTTGGAGCTTAGGGATGGGTTCATCATTCAACCATGGTATACATTCTGACACTGGGTACATGCTCTTCGTATTCCTCTAAGCCAGTTCAAAGTAGGCTCTCATAGACTTCGAGTAGAGACAAACCACCAGATCGATCGACCAAACAAGATCTATCAGTTATGCCAACTACAGGAGGTCGAAACTAGAAGCACTTCATCTTCCAGTGCCCCATTTATTATGAAAACAAGGGGCAATTTCATTGCTTATTCAAGGGGACTCGGACCCTCACAAGCTTCTTCAGGTATTTGGATCAATAGTGTTTAGCCTTATACATACAGGAGGCCCTCATGCTACGAGCCCATACTCTTCAACCTCCTATGAGACGGACCCCATTTGACATATCACCTCCTTCCCAATGCTACCCTCAAGAAGGGGCACTAAGAGATTGACTGACACCAACACATCCCCAGACTCCAGATCAATGCGGACCCGTGGGACCTTCCCTCATCCCACAAGATTTCAACAACATGGCCAATGCAGATCTCCTCCCAAGAGATGGACGAGATCTCCTAGACCTCGTCGATGCACTACCTCTACCAGCCAACAGTGCAGCGAACAATCCAAGCACCCCACCAGTTCCCTCTCGAGACAGCAGACTATACTCAACTTTCTTCATTCAGCCTCAGATGATAGGAGAGATGGATCCAATCCATGACAAATCTACTTCTTATCGTTTGGTTCCTCTTGTCCTTAAATCTTCTCCTACGATACACCCCATCATCCGAGCAAGTATTTGAGCTCAAGGCCAAGGGTTTTTCATGCCTTGAGGTAGATCTCACTTTCTACTACTCTACCTTATTGCACTTTACTTTCTGGCGCTCGCCTTTTATAGGAGACCTTTTGGTACCCCTGCATTGTATTGACATCATTGTACTCAGCAGTCCCTTTGACCTACTTTTGTGGTCATTAGTCAAACATTAATAAAATTATCTTATCTATCTTATGACATCAAAAAATATGCTCTAAATTGAGTTCAACCAAGAAATGGGTTGTGGTCCAATGTCGAAACAAGTAATATGGCCTTCAAGATCCAAGCTACGACCATTGCATTTGTTGATTTAGTACACCAATGGCTACCATTACCCAGTAACTATTGCTTCCAATTCTTTGTTGATTTAATACACCACTGGCTACCATTACCCAGTAACTACCGCTACCACTCTCAAGCCCAGTAGATGTGACGAGAGTGCTTGGATCAATGTAACTATAATATCAAACAACCACCTTCATTTGGCATAGAACTTTGATTGCCAGAATCTGCATCATACCACAATCATGGTTTGGAGGTGAAAGATACTTCTGGAGTAGGCTCGACTTCCCAAAGTTACTTGCAGAAAATGCTCTCTAGATCTTCCCATTAAAATGCTTTTACTATTAGGTGCTCTTTCTGGTCAACATCATTCTTTGGCATAAGTTTTGTGGATACCTTACAATTCTCAACAACATGTTATTGTGACAAGGCAGCAGCAATTAGGAATAAGAAAAGAAGCCTTCTTATGAACTAATTTTGAACAAACATTGAACAACATCAAACCCCTTGAGGGATAGAATCCTCATACAACCCAACGAATCACATGTGTAAATATAGGGGATAACATTTGGCTCCAACTTGGGGACAAGTTGGTTCTCATGGTTTTCAGGTTGAAACCAACCACCATATCATCCAAGGGAGAGGATCTACCAACTCTACCATCTTCATGAGACCGAGACAGAGTAGCACTTCATCTTCAAGTACCCTATCTATTACAATATTAGAGGGCAATTATACTGCCTTTCCAAGGAGTCCCAGAACTCTCTATCCAAGTTCTTTTGTTTCCCAGACCAAATATCCTTCGCCCTAAACATGAGGGAGGCCCTTGGATTTAGATCTTGCTTTGTCTAGTCTTTTCAACCCCATCCAGACCCGATCCTACTAATTACAGATTTATTTTTAATGCTTCCAAAAAATAGAGGCACCAAGAGGCAAACAGACAATAGCACTACATTAGACAACAAATCTATGAGACCTTGAGAAGCCACCACCGCTTGACCAACTAGACCCTTGAGGTCATGTCACCTTGACCCTCGAGACAGATCACATTACACTCATAGGTAGTGTACTTCATCCAAATCTTGACACCAAGTTTTTGTGCCTAGACAACAAGACATCTCGTACATTATCTCCCAACTCTTCCAAATCATCCAACCAATAATCTATCAAGAGTTTCTTCACTTCGACCTCAAATATTAGAAGAGAGTGCAACAAGGGATGTTGATCACCCCACGAGAAAGACACCCCCCCTCAGAGGGGCAATGGTTCTTAGACTTCAATTCTCCATTGCACTTGCATGTATCTCAGCATCGCTCCATACTTAGCAATTCCATTGACCTATTTGTGGCTACTTGTCAAACAGTAATATTATTATCTTATCTTATCTTATTATCTCCTCTAAACTCTATGCATTACCTTGTGTTAGTGCCCAAATTAGATTTCTTCAAAATATGATCAAAGTGATTACTTTTGTTTGTTTGTGAATACATTACAAGATGGATTGGTTGGTTAGTCCACCAATGTAGCATAGATAGTTCGTGGAGAGCCTTTCAAACTTGTCACATGGTCACATGTTTTTGTTACTCATGGATACATGGTGGAATAGGTCCTTGAACAAGTTATCCATGTAGGTACATTCACAGGTTACATCATAGGTACAAGTGGACAAGTTATTTAATGGCAAAAAGTGTCCCATACCTGCAAATCCAATGCAGTATTCAACGCAAGGGAGGTCGAAGACCACCAAAGGGTATGATCAAATTGGTTTTTGTACGCTTATTTTCTACGATATATGAGCATTGATTTGAATACCCTTTAGGGAGATGTTATGGAGTTCAAATTTTAGGCAAATTTGAGAAGTTGTTATCTTTAGCAATTTCTATTTTTAGCAACTGCTATTTTTCAGAGTTTCTAAAAGTGGTCCAATTGACAAGATGATTACATATTTGAGGACCCGTTACCCCTTTTTCCAACCGGGGTACCCTCGATAAAATTTTGCAATGTCACAGAGATCTTGATGAGCAGGGCAAGTATGTTGGCACAGTACAATGCTACTTGATTTGTTGGTTACATTCTGATTTTTGGCACATTAACGTTTCCCAAGGCACTTCACACATTCCAACGCATTGGTCACACCTCCCGAGGTTGTTTTGGGGTTGTTTATGGACACTTGGACACCTCCTATGCATGCCATGTGTAACACCATTGATCGTTGTCCTTGTTTCTCACCTTATGAGCTTATGTGGAGGGTTGATTTGCATGCATAGCATCCATGGGGTAATTTTCTAGCAAATGATGACTTGGAAAAGGTCATTGGAGTGACATATGATGATGTGGACTTCACTTGAGACTCCTTTGATGACATGGGTATGGCTTAACTGAAGTATCTTATATTATGATGAGCTGGAATGAGGATTGATTTAATTGTATATGACATCATTTAGTTGGATGGAGGTTTTGTAACCCAAATTTTGCCTTAAAAGGTCACTCGCATCCAAGGTATGACCTTGGGCCTTCGTTTGAGACACTCAGTGGAGGTCCTGGAGCATTATATCACCTTCTTTTTGGAGTTTTTATTAGAGGGTCGACCCTATACTTTGACGTCAATATGAGTATTGGGGGTTTTATGACTTGTTTTTTACTTGAAAAAGTCACCCTCATGCTTCATGGAGCCCCCTTCACTTAGGGTATGGGCATGGGGCATCATTTGAGACTTCTTGGAGAATAATATAGCATTATATGCCACCATTTTTGGAGTTGTTTTATTGGAGCCGCCTCCTTTGAAGGGTTTATGTTACCAATTGGAGGACTGATTCACCCTTGGGAGGAGGACGTTGACCATACACACATGTCAAGGGGGTCATTGAAGGTTGGACCTGGCAACTTGGGACATCACTTACCATTTCTTGGAGGAGAAACCCTTACTTTTGGGGTTTATTTCAGTTTGACCATTGTACATGTGGCTCGACCACATCAATTTATTGTTGTGTTAGATTTCTTAATTGTAATTTGATTTAGTTAGGCCATGTTATCACACAAATTCGCACTTGTTGAGCTAAATTCCAAAAACTCAAGTGCAACCCTGTGTAACAAAGAGGGAAGACCACTGCCACCGCACCAATCCCTCATTCACTTCAAGCCAGCTCTCCTCTGGCTCAAGGGGGTTTCCCTAGTTTGAGATTGCTAGGACTTGGGGCAATGAAGCTCAAGATTGTGTGGAGAGTGAGTCCAGGAAAAATGGTCTTTGGTAAGCTTTAGGATAAAGAAAGTGGTTGGAGGTTTTGAGATCAGTGTCCTTTTTGGGGCATATGGAGTCAAAGTAGAACTTCAATGGAGGCCAAGGGAAAAAGAAGACTTGAAGGTCTATTCTAGGATGGCCTAGGTCAACCTTCTAGGAAAGAAAACCCTAGAGTTTATCCCCTCATAGACCCTAGGTGTCATCCATTTTTGCAAGAGCTTCTAAGCTCTAGCACAAGATCAAGTGGAACTAGATTGAATCCTAGAGCTTATCCCCTTACAAACCCTAGATTCCAACCTCAAAGACAAGATAAGGGAGATGTCCCCTCACAATTCCTAATCTTGACCTTGTATGCTTCAACCAATTAAGATGGATAAAAGAAGGGAAGAGGATGACCACTCTCAATTCTCCTCAAGGTTTCCACAAAATTATTCAAGGAGACA
>ML839984.1:0-21757 GCA_009831015.1 Picea engelmannii | reverse complement strand
AATACTAGTTCATTCATTTTCAAGGTGACCTTATTACTTTATCATCATTGCATATGGGATACATCCCTTATGTGGTCATGTCCTTCTTCAGGGAAGGTCATATACCAACAACATACTTGATCGAGGATCAAGTTGCCCCAGAATTTTTTCTTAGGTCTTATCCACCAAGGTCCAAGACCAAGGATCAACCCATGCCACAGGCATGGGTACCCTGGACATTTCCAGGGGCCCTAGGCTTATCTAGGGGCTTGAACTGCTTGGTCCTAGACCAAGAACCTTAGTCGTATACTGGGGGCCCACTCAGGGGTTTATTGCTTGGTTCTAGACCAAGAACCCCAGTCATCTATTGGGGGCCCTCTTAGGGGTCTTGTCCACCAAGGTACAAGGCCAAGGATCAACCCATGCCCCAGGCATGGGTACCCTGGACTTTTCCAGGGGCCCTAGACATATCTAGGGGCTTTTAGCTGCTTGGTCCTAGACCAAGAACCCCAGTCATATACTGGGGGCCCTAAGAAGGGTCTTTTGCCATGGCACTGACTGTTTGGTCCCAGACCAAATACCCTAGGAGTGCACTGGGGGCCCTAGATCTCAGCTAGGGTCTTTGCCATCCTCTCGGAGAATGGCTCTTGCAGTTGCTATAAATTTAACAGAAATCCCCACTAGAGTTCTCGTGGGAGGAGACCCGTGGAGGGCTTGCAGGAGACTGTGGACCCGAGAAAGACCTTGGGGTGTACCCCAATGAGTTTCCATGGCTGTCAAACCACTTGATTCTGCATCCCCATACAGTGGAGGAGTGTCTGCTATCTTGTTGATGAGCCGAGGCTGAGTTTGAAGGAGAGTCCTCTGTTCGTTGCTTTTTGTTGCAAGATCTTCCACTACCCACAACAGAAGCAGGGTGTCCAATCGATATATAGTCACCCTTGCCGTGTTTCGACCTACCTCTTTGGCACAACGTGGTGAGCTTTGTAGTCTCAGCTACTCAGACTGAAGCAACTCTGTACACGTTCCAACACCTTTGACGTAAGTAGAAAAATCAAATGCAAATGAAGAACATGACCCAATACCCCATAATATCGTTTGTGCGCGGCCTTAATTGTTCGTTAATGCAGAAGTGAAAGCCAAGTACCAAGAATAAATGACCAGAGTGACGCGCGGGTTGTCTTGCACCAGCCAGTGCGGAAATGAACCATTCGAGTGTTGTGAGCCTTTAAGAACCCAGACCAGTGGCGAGTGGTTAACTAGGCTTGTGCACCGAGCTCGAGATCTGCTGTGCCATGTGTTGTGGCCACCCATCACCAACACACTAAACATTGATACCAAGTGACACCCCATTCAGAGGGCTCTTCCCCTCTTAGCCTAAGCGGATTTCTTGATTTAGGTTTTAATTTTGACCTTTCCTTTTGACTTTTGAGAAATCATACATGACTAGGATGCAATTTTTTTAATGCGGATGGAATGAGTGATATTGGGGAGGTGAAAAATGATTAGTATGGTTGGGATATGGATAATGCTATCTAGCCTAGACACCCAGTGGTACAAGTTAACCTCAGAAATGACACACTTCTAACATAAAACATGTTCCCTAAGGTACTGCGAGGCAAATAATAAAACCATATAATGTTATGAAATTCTAACAAACAATTGTTAGGTGTTTACCACTTTACGATCAACTAAGAAGTTATATCATCATGTCCAAATAGGTATTAATACATGGAATATTGAATGAAGCAAATTGAACCATACCATAGTGCATCTATCATCCGAGGAGTGGGGATGAAAGTGAGCTACACCATAATTGAGCTAGCATGATCATGTATCTGGTGGAAATCAAGAAGAAGTTTGTTTGGATTTGGGGAAGATGAGCTTGACACCTCATGCGAGTAGCAACATGACAACCTTGCGAGGGTATCCAAAGGTTGTCACCCATGAGGGGGTAACAGGAGGAACATAACGAAAGGGGTCCCTAACATTGGTAGAAGGGATAGAGGAAGAACCTTTCAAAATGAAAACTAGGATTTGCTTCAAATCTCTTCATCATAGCAAGTTGCTTCTTCCTCCCTATTTAAACATCTATCTCTTTCTACCTAGCCTTGTCTTCAATTTCTCAATTTGATATTGCAATTCCAATCTAATTTGTCCAATCTCTTTCGTTGGTGCTTCAGATGGAGAAATTTGGCCTCTTATACTAGCCAAATGTTGTTTCAACCTATGAATTCCCCCTTCTTTTATGTGTTTTTTGCAATATTCATAATACATCTCACCATCAACAACATCGACATGGGTACATGTAGCATTTTTGACTCTTGGGCCATGTCAAATGCAAACAAATAAGCAAGTGGAAATGCAAATATGCCACAACAAATCCTATCTTAATTTTTTTTGCAACCAAAGACATATTTTAGATTTGCAATTTTATGCGAAAAAAAATAAGGGTGGTTTTTAAATATCTTGGAATGAGATCAAGGGGCACATGAATCTTGTCAACTCCTCCTCCATGTTGGAAGATGGGTTGTAGCCTCCTAGCTTAGATGTCAAATCCACAACAAACAACCCACAAGGGTTGCCAAACAAGCTCCAAGCTCACTCTAAATCATGGCCTTCAATGTTGCTCCAAAAACTCCAAATGTTCACAAATGCTCAATGAGAGAGGTGTGAGACAAATAGAAGGGGTAGGGGGGTTTCTTTGTAATGAAGTTCTAGGGTTGAAAATTCATTGTCAAATAATAGTAGTAGATAATTGTGTTCAAGAGGTGGACAATTCCAATTTGATAATGATATACTAAAAAGAATTTACTTTTGTTGCGCTAAGTCTATAAAATTGATAAATGAGAAATAAATGCCTTGTCAAAATTTTGGTACTTTAATTTACATATATATTTTTTTCTTTGGAAAAAGCGTAAATTTTATTTCATTCGGGGAGAAAAGAAGTTTACATTTTGTAGAATACATGTGTCCATGTATTTTGTCCAAAAAGCCTTCAGGTAGCCAAAAAATAGCTTGGCCCAATAGGCAACAAAGCTACCATGAATGACAAGGCTGAGGCTTGTTTTCAGGAAGACTGCTGAATGCTAATTAACCATTACGAAGTATCCTAGAAAGAAAACCAAAATGCATCAAGTATCTAGGAGTCCACATCAGAAACATCAGGAGAAACAAGATACAAACAGATCAGATCTGATATAGAAGCTGCTGAGAAAGTCCAATATAACACAATAAAAGTTGGCCAAAAGTTGCCACCAACCAAAAACTACAGAAATCACCATACAAGCTAAGGAGCATGGCTGGGAGAGCCTGATGGATCTACAAATGGTCTATGGAAGAATTCATAGAAGGATATGTCCTTTAATTCCAAAATCAACAATTGCCCATAAGCCAACTGTAAGCTTTGCTTTAGAGAGTGAATCGGCCTCCATGTTATGCTCCCTGTAAATATGCCGTAATGAGAAAAATTCAAGAGAGTCCAGAATGCTGAAAACTTCATCAAGAATTAGAATGACTCTGATGTTATGACATTTCTGTGATTTTCTGACCCAATTTATGATTATCATGGAGTCCCCAAAGATCTGAAGGGTTTTTAATTCCTTTTTCCCCTGCAAAGGTCAACAAAAGTTTTAGTGCCATCAACTCTGCATAATTGTTTGTACCTGGCCCCAAACCCATTTTAAGTTCGAAAATATGAGAATCCGATAAATGGAGTACTGCTCCCCCCCCCACTTTGCTGGAAGTTATTTTTGGAGGCCTCATCAAAATAAGCCCATGGTTGTGAGTAGACCATTTGTTCTTCTAGAATGATTCTGGCTGCACTACTCCCTTTTTCCCATGGGAAAGGAGAAAGGATGCTAAGGCCTTGAGCTGCAATAAGGTATGGGATGGAGGGCATGTCTTGGAATATGGAGGCATTTCTAGCCATCTAGGTTCCCCAGTTTATGATCGACAAGAGAACCTTTATGAAACAATTTGATGAATTTGTAGCCCATAGCCGCCAAGTCTCTTCAATTGATTGGCCTTGCCAAATGCATTCTTGTCCTAGGGCTTTGGAGCTTTATTTCCATATTTGTTTTACAAAGGGGCATTGAATGAAAAGGTGAGTTATAGTTTCCTCATCTTCCTTACATAAAGAGCACCAACCCGAGCCTTCCAGATTTTTGAGTTTCAATCTATCCCAGGTTGGGATTTTTTTTTTTATCAGACACCTCAGAAAAATGCGTGCTTTTAGTGGACAATTTGTTAGATTTTCATTAGTTTTGTTAACATTAGATTTACCATAGCATTTTTATCTTCTTTTTACATTCAATAATCATATACTGAAATATATAAGTAGCAGATAAACAAGCACAAGAAGACACAAAGATTTATCCTAGGAAAACTCCAAACTCGGGGGAAAAACCCAACCAACTTTTCTTAGAGAGAATCTTTCCAATATTCCAATACAACCATGAACAAGCTCTATTCACAATAGCAAACCAACAATGAAGAAACCCAGATAAAAAATACTTATCTTCTTCTTTTCAAACCCTAGCGAGTAGAAAGCTGAGAAACAACACAGAACTGGCGCAAGATAGGCGCACCACTAGAGCAAGATAACCCACCAAAGAACTGGCACAACTGGTAACTGCATCTGCAACTTACACGAAGCAACTGGGCAACACCACACAACCTTAGTGCAACTCTTCCAGAGGTAGTGCACAAGAGAGATCACCAAGAACCACTAAGAATATCCTTCCCCAAGTGGGGCGCACTCTCCAAGAGAACCAAAAACCAGAAATAACAAAACTGTTGCAACTGCAGCTGCAATTGCCTAATGCGCATTGCAGAATGAGAACTGTGTAGTTGTATAAATGAACTGACCTAGATTTGTATTTATACGAATCTGGGCGCTTGTCTGGGGTCGACTTCTTATTCTGGGTCTTCAAATTTACTTTATTATTTTTGTGGGCCGACTTCTCTTCTTGGAAATTATATTTCCACTTTATTATTATTTCCTGTGCGTCGACTTCTCTTCTGTGGTCTTCTATTTCACTTTATTCTTTTTTGGGGTGTTCTTCAACTGTTCATTGGTATTCCTTTGACTTCATGGAATCTTCTTCTTCTCTAAGAAAAGTTGTCCAGGAGGGAATACCTCTCGCTGCTACCAAAACATCAACACATTTAACCTTCCACAAGCCCTTCCACCACCATGAGGGCTCCCTTTGTTGGAGATCTATGCATAGTTGGGAGTATCTTGCTTTCAGAGTATAGACCCCACAAGAAGCATGTTTCCATACCAGATCATCCTCCCTTTTCGTGATTTGGATGTGGCTACTTTAAGGGCTCTAATGTAATCTATCCATTGTTCGAAATAGACCTCTCTCAACCCAATTTGTTTTGCTCCCTTCCATTCTTGACTCTATATTGATGTTCGACTTGGATCAACTATCTGATGTAAATGGTAGAATCCCTGAGTATGTAGCTGATTGATCATAGCTTGAGGGAGAATATGATTTACACCACTGCTTGACCAAGGATCTGATCCGATTCTTACCTTTGTGTCGTTTCCAACTCTCCAAGCCAAACCCTCCCCAACCACATGGAAAGATTCGATAAGTGCTTTCCAGATTATAGAGCAATTTGAAGTTTCCTTTGTAGGGTGTCTAATCCATTCCTCCCTTGATTTTGGGTGGATGTATTTCTGAGAGACCACTTTTGTCTATAGGTTATCAAAGGTAATCAGTCTCTAGTTGGATTTGGTCGCCAGGGCCTTTGAGAATAGGAAGATGTTTTTTAATCCCCAACCACCCAACAATTTCGGCATGGCCATGGATTCCCATTTTACCCAAGGCATAACAACTCGATCCTTCGTTGCAACCCATAAAAATTTGAAGCAGAGATGCCTTACTTTTTTCCAGGACACCTTTGGGTATCCAGGCAAGAGACATCCAAAAAAGCGGGATTTCTTCCAAGATTGATTTGACCAGGACCAACCTTCCCGCTCTAGAGAGCCATCATAAACTCCGGGATTTCAGTGTCTTCTCCAATTTGGCTATAAGCCAATGCTAGTCTTCTTTCTTATAACAATTTGGCTTCAAATGGAAACCCAAGTATTTTAGTCCCACGTCGAATTCCTTTTGTTCATAGGGGAAGTGGGCCTGATAACATATAAGTTTTGCTTCTTCCATATTATGCACTGAGAGAGTGCTCTTTTGTTTGTTTATCTTCATCCTTGTCACCCTTCCAAAAAGATCCAAGATAGAGTTTAATTTATTTGCATCCCCCATAAGATCATTGCAGAAAATCAAAACATTGTCCACGAAAAGGAGATGGGTTAGTTTTAAGGTTTGGGAGATTGAAATACCTTGGAACTCACCTCTAGATTTTGCATCTCCAATGGCCCTGCTAAGACCTTCTGCAACCAAGAGGAAAAGTAGGGGTGACAGGCGATCCTTGCCTTAAACCAAGCTCAACATGAAAAAAAAGGAGAGGTGACATCGTTGATAAATAGAACGAAAGAAACAGTTGTTAAACAACTCATAACCCAATTTATGAAAGGGACCTCAAAACCCAAATGAATAAGGAGAAGCTCGATATAGAGCCAACTTACCCTGTCATAGGCTTTTGAAAGATCAATCTTTATCACAACTCCTTTTGCTTTTTGGGTTTTTAGACTGTGTAAAGCCTCTTGTACCACCTCGATGGCTTCATGTATTTGTCAAACTTCTAAGAAACCAAATTGTTAATGAGACACTGTGTCTGATAGAATAGCCCTTGTTCTTTTGCTAATTGTTTTTGCCACCAATTTATAAATACAATTACAGAGAGAGATTGGCTTGAAATCCTCCAAAGACTAAGGGGCATCAGACTTGGGGATGAGGGCAATAAATGTAGCATTTAAGGGTGCATGCATATGACCATTTATGCGAGATTCCTCCACCACTTTTAGAATGTTCGTGTCAATAATCTCATAGAGACCCAAGAAAAAATCAATGGTCCATCTGTTTGGCCTAGGGCTTTTATACTTTTGAAAACTATGAAGGACCTCTTTAATCTCTTCTTCAGTGACCTCGGCCATGAGGGCTCTGTCATCTTCTTCATCGACAAAGCTTGGGAAATAGAGGGTCAGATGCACTATATTTGTGATAGAAGTTCACTCATTTGCCTTGAAGAGGTTTTGAAAGTGACATTTCCCCAACTAAGCCTTACCCTTAAAAGAGGAGAAGGATCTTTCAGATGGATCATTGAGACTCCAGATAGTATTCGCCATCTTCCTTCCTTTTGCATAGGCCTTGAATTTTTTTTGTGTTCTCATCCCTTCTCTGTAATCATAGTGCTTGACTTTTTAATCGCCATTCTTTCTCTTTTTCTTCCAAGAGTTGCCTTTGTCACTGTTGTATATCTCTTCGATATATCATCGATATTTCGATAAATTCCGAGTTAAACACCTGTTCGATATATTCGAAATATTCTGAGATATTTAGAGTTAGACCCCTGTCTTGCGACATTTTCCGAGATATTTTGATATTTTCCGACGATGTCACTGATAAGTTACATTCCAGACCCTAGTTGATACTTTCCCGAGATGAGATGTATAACATTGGCCTTCGTTTCTTTTCCAAGGAAATCAAGGCCTCCTTTGATTCTGGGGTTGCATAACCCCCACCTTTCGAATCATAGATGGTTTGGAGGGCAGCTTCAGTATTACTTAGCTCATGTTCCTCCCTCTGTCTTTTTCGGTCTGCCCATTCCATTGTTGCCTTTTTTAAGCTCTTTGTATTTGATGCAAACTGAACTGCAGCATAATCTTCGGAATTTCGATCGAGGGGGATCCAATGTTCTTTGACCAGGGAGATAAAATCCTCCTCCTTTAACGAGGCCGAATTGAATTTAAAAGGATTGGACGATTTTTTTGTCCCTCCAACGACTTCCAAAAAGATGTAAGTGGTCAGAATTTCCCCCACTTCCTACCCATTGTCTTATCCGTAGTGTTGTCTCCAACAACTTCTTTGAAACCAAGAAACTATCTATTCTTTTTGCGATTCGATCTTCCCTAGCTCTCTTATTTCTCCAGGTAAGGCTAAGTTTTATTGGTGCAACATCAATCAAGCCTTTTTCTCCCAAAATATGGCTGAAGAAGTTCGAGAGGGGATCGGTGTGAGCCTTAGGGCCCCAAATTTCCATCGAACCTATAGAGAAATTTAGGTCACCACCTAAAAGGAGGTTGCGTTATTCAAAAAAGACTTATTGAGAAGGCCTTCCCGGAAGAGGGCACACTCTTGGTAAGGCCCATAGACATTTAGGACCGTAGACATCCTTCCCATGTCTTCCATACAGATGTTTACTCCGAGACTTGAGTCAAAACCTCAGGAGTTTTGAAGATTGACTATTCTAGTATTCCAACCAATGGCCAATCCCCTCAAGCGACCCTTTACATCCGCACATATGAATTTCTACTGTTTGAGAAAAGATTCCAAAAAGGGGATAACCGTAGCTTCTTCCTCCATGGTCTCTTGAAGAAGAATGAGGTCAGGCTGGTTCGACTCCACTAACCTGTGTAGGGCCAATTTTTTAAAGGGGTTTGCCACACCCCTACAATTGAAGGAGAGAAGTTTCATTTCAAAAACCCCTTCCTGGGCATGCGATGCTCTAAGTGCCCCGACGATGGATAACTGTTTTCCAGCTGCCATATCCAATATTGCTTTGTTTTGTGCTTTTGATAGGTGGGATTTTCTCCCTCGACCCTTTCCACTTGAAATGGGAAATGGGTTCATCCCCAATCCCTCCAATTTCCCACTCAATTCTCCTTTGACTAGAATGGGTCTGTTCCTTAATTGGTAAGCGACCACCTCTTCCTTCGAATCCTTGGAGGACTCGGGGTCGATTATCTCAAATTTTATGGGGTGAAAAGACTTATTAGGGGCCAAGGAGCATAAGGCAATAAAGGGTCCAGGTTGGGTAAAGGATGTTGAGGTCGAATTACCAAGGGAAGGGGGGAGGTTTTTTAGCGACCCCAACCAATCTTTGCCGAAAAGAGAAATAAACTGTAACAAAAAATTTAAAGAGGGGAGCAGAGGAGGCGTCATACCCTAGTGTGTAGAGATCCCTTGCTAAAAAACCTGAGTCACCGCAACATCTTGGGTTGATTGGGCTCGATCATAGCTCGAGACTGAACCAAAGTAAGAAGAAGAATCATCTTCCTGTGCTTTGCTACCCACACTGTGCTCCAGATCCATGGGAGTCCCTTTTGAATTCCTTGCTCTACCCTACTTTCTAGACTGGGGTATAGAGTCCTCCTTTGCTTGAGATGTCGTCCTCTTTTTCTGAATTGGCATGCTGGGGGCTCCTCTGTCCATGAAAGGGCCTCTTGCAATCACTGGCTATATGGTCGTGCTTATGACATCGTCGACAACGGAATGGGATGCCCTCATAATCTAGCTTTTGAAAGAAATGTTTGCCCTCCCATATCAACTCCAACTCTTTTTCCATGCCTCCTCTGATGTTCAAAGAAACTAGGATTCGTTCTACGAACAATTTGCCTATAGGGATAAAAGACGTGTCGACATCCATGAAAGTCCCTAAAGCATTCCCTAAGTCACGAAAGCTCTCTTTGGTCTAGAATTTAACTGGAAGTCTTGGCAGACGAACCCAAATTGGAAGCACATCCACTCTTTCTTTGCTAGCATCGAAAAAAGGGGTCCATTTTTAAGAAAAATCAGGGAAGAGTCTATGCCCCAAGGTTTTTTAAGAACCCAATCAATGTCCTTGGTTTTCTCGAATTCCAGAAGAAACCAGCCTTTGGCTAGGGTTTGAACCGTGGGGAGATGGGCAAGTGTTTTTGACCATGACCGGTTAACCCAATCCTTTAGGGTTTTTAGTTCGAACTGTTGGCCACTCGCTCTGCCTACCACTAATGTATTTTCCATATCCACTACTTGGGGAATCATAATGTCTTGGCCCAAGACCAATTTTACTGTTTGCCGTATTGGTTTTATGCACTTATTTTTCTTTCGTTGCCTTGCTTGTTGCTTAACCACTGCTCCCTGGGCACCTTCTGCTAAGCGAAGCGATTGATTCTCCTTGCTTGACTCAGGAGAAAGAGTCGCCCCCTTCGAAACATTATCACTAACCTGTTGGGGAGAAGAAATCAAAGGGGATTCTAAGAAAGCTGAGGGGTCCAAGAAAACACCCTTACCAACACCAATGGTCTGAGAGGACCAAGCAAGAACAATAGCTGTAGAAATTTCTTTAGGTTCCCAACAGGGTCGAGGTGAGTCTACCCAACTGAGGCTGCATTCACTGAGGGTGGGAAGCGTCGAAAGGCTAGGGCGTTCAAGGTTTGTGATGAAATAGCCTTCTTCCAAAGCCTTGGGATCGTTGTGGGAGAACTGGAGCCATTGTGGAGAGGAGGAAATCAACGAAAAAACCTCTGAGAGACTCCACGACGTATTTGGGAAATTTGAAATCGGAGAAGCATGCCTATAGGCTTGACCTAACCCCAATCCAAGCTGTGAAGGAAAAGAGGGTGTGGAATGATCCCATTTGGTTGGGAGAGCGCTAGCCTCGGTCATATTTTCCGAAGAGAAGCTTGAGATCGATTCCTCTTCCATCCCTATTGCCGCGTGCCTCGAACTTGAGCCAATCTCAGACTGGTGGACAACTGGCATTGACCAAATCAGTTTCCCTTCCATCAGATCCCGGGAATAATCTCGATCCTCTTCCCGCTCAATGTGAATTGGAATAGGCTCATTCCCCATCGTTAGTTGTCTAGGAAAGAACCGACATAAAAGTCTAGTTGCTGAGGGAAAGTGACAGTTTACTTTCAACCGTTGACTAAGGAAACTTGTGGGGGGCTGCAGCTAGGGTTTTCACAGAGCCCCATTTCCTTCCATGATATCCTTTAATATATATATATATATATATATATATATTTATATGATGCTTATTATTTGTGTAAGTAAGATTTAATAGAATGAGAAGCTCCCTTTTAATCTCTTAGTCTAGTACTTAGAATAGGGCACATTTTTCTAGTAGGAGCTATAACTACTAGAATGATATAATAATTTGCTTCACATATCTCTACAACAATATCCTTTTCATGTAGGAACTATACCTAATATAGCGATATACTAATTTGCTTCACTTATCTCTTGGTTATTTGTTGCACCTTAGAAGGATTTATGACAAAGGAAATAGTCTACTGTCATTTCAAAGGTGGAATGAATCATTGCACATATTGTTTCTTATGAATTTTCTAGTATGTCTTCGGTGCATTTGATTTAGCATCATTATGATTCAATAGCATATGCAATATTGTAATTACAATATATCATTTTTTTTTTTTAATGTTTTCTTAAATCTAGAATTCTTGTAAATAATATTTGGCAAGCCCAATAATTTGTTGCATTTGTTTCATTGGTGTGTGTGTGTGTGTTTTAACATACAATATTTATCATAGCCCAATAGTGTGCTATATTCATTTTTTATTTATTTATGTTTGTCTCACCTTTGTAGGTTATTTTATTGATCATTTTTGTAAACCGAAAAAGTGGTGTATTAATTATATCTTATATTTTTGTTTGTGTAGATTTTGTACAAACCTGTAAGAGATTTGAATGGCATTCCAGGTAGCAAGTCCCTTTGCATTTGCCTAACAGGATACCAAAGTCAAGATCGATCTAACATTATGGTATGTTATGCATTTCTTTATTTAAGATTCATTACATTATCTTTATGACTATTTATAGAATTATCTAGAATTAATTTTCACTATATAAGTCAACTTAAAAGCATGTCCAACATGCAATGTGTTTGAAAGGACAGTCACATAAGCTAATAGTTTTGGAGTAGATTAGGCATACTTTGATTGGGTGAATTGTATAATGCTAAAAGAGATCTAAAAATGGTGCTTGGAGACTTGGGATCTTGTCCTATTTGTAGAGATTTCTTAGACCCATTGTTGCAATAATGGCATAATATTTACATACGACCATGGTTGACCTCACTTTGCAATCATTATTATTGTGTATTAGTGTGTTTCTAGGGCTTGGCTTAAAGTCGACCTAGTCAACATTCATTTATTATATTCCTTGGTGATTAAGATTGACCTAGTCATTATGTCGATCCATAACCCATCTTAGGGAGGGTTCCCTACCTCTTGAGTTGTGTATAAATACACATCCAAGACTCATTTGTAACATCATCTTGATCTATTTCTCACTTATACAAGTGACTCGTACAAGCATGTAATGTTCCTGACTTGGCTAGTCTAGGAAATGTTGCTAATGTGTATGTAGGATTAATGGTTTACAACATATAAATGATCATACAAATAACAAATGCAACAAAAGACTGCAAAGTTCATATTATGATATCTCTACGGAGTACAAATGCTGACTGCGGCTGAATAAAATGAATCACTTGGCTAGATCAAAGGACAAAAGGATCTTAGCCGGAATACAATAAGCAAACTAAATGATAATACTCGATAATAGATGAGCACTGTGGGATCAATGGATGAGCTGGAACTGTGGCAGCTCGCACGGTAACTACTGAAAGTCTGTAAAGTTCGCCCTAGTGGCTAAACCTCTCGGAATGGCCTGGAAACTGTCCCAAATGGTGCACCCTGCTCTAGCTCTCAGTCCTTGTGACTGATCGACCCCTCTGTTGGTGTGTCTGGACCCCAGATAGATCCCCCTGGGGGAATGCACCCCTCTCTCACTGGAAAACTGCGCCATAATGATTTCACCATCGGAATCGACTAAGATGTATCTCAAAATGATTGCCTTGGCCTACTGGGAAATGGGTTGGAAGGGTTTCCCTGGATCTGATCTGATGACCGCTCGGGAACCTCGAATGTGTCTGCCAAAAGCGTTGCACTCCCAAGTCTGGAAAATGCGCCCCAGATGAATCCTTTGTCGGAATTTGACGAGGAACCAGGTGAAAGATGCACCTTGCATTCCTCTCAACTGGGTCGGAGGGGAATCTCTGAACTCTCCCTGGAAGGGACAAGTCGATCCACTGAACCTCCTCAGAAGCTGCGCCCTCACCTTGGATAAATGCACCCTTGCTGCTAGGACCTGTGTAACTGTTGCTGAAGATTGATGGAAGACTTGTGTGATCTTCCCGGTGACTAGGGTGTGTCTCTCAACACCGAAATCAACCAATTGGTGTATTCCTTCTGGAATCCACTGAACTATCTCTCTTGAGATGTGCCTCTCTCCTCAATGACAAGTCAAAATCTGCATAATGATGAATTAGGTCGTTGACCCTTATCTTATAGCTTTCCTAAACCCTAATTCACCGTTGAAACCCTAATTCGTTGTTGACTTCTAATTTTAGCTCGTTTGTTCTATTTTTAGCTCATAATGGCTTAAAAGCGCTTTTAACCACTTTTAGCTCAATGTCACTTTCCGAACATAACACCTTTGACTGGAGTGACCTCTAGTAATGCTGTTTACCCCTTTTCTGGCCCTGGCTATAGTCTAACGAGGCGGTTGAGACCATTAAGCCTCCTCTTTGGAGCTCCTATTTGGAAAGGGACATTATAAAGCACCATATTTAGTATTGTGCTCTCCTCCACGGTGTGATCTATTGTTCAATGGTTTTCTCTCAATTGTTGTGCTTTAGTGTTCTTGGGTGATTTCTCTCTAAAGGTGCACTTGTTTCTTTCTTTTGTTGCACACTAGTGTAGATTTAGTTTTTGCCTTAGTGTTGGTTTATCTTCTCTTTGTGCAGATTTAGATTTGCTGGTTGGTTCCATTTGATCTCTCTTATGGATCTCAACACCCATAGTGTGCCCTACTCCACAATTGTAACTTGATTTGCTTGAGAGTTTGCCTCAAAATTGAGATTCCTTGAATATGCGAGTAAAGTGATATCCTTAAATTGGCCAATGATGAATTGAGCTCTTTCAACACCTCTGTGCTAATGAATGTTTTGAAGTTGCATGTCCCGAATGATCTATAAATTGTATTGAGTATCTTGATGTTCAATTCATCACAACATATCTTTGATACTAGTTGTAGATGATTATTTTGTTATTCTTACGCCTTGCAATCTTATGGTGAATTTCTCATTTTGAAGTGTTGGTTTTGCTTATTAATTGTTTTCCATGTAGAGAGTGGTATACTAATGTCATTAAAAGAATGCAAACAAAATCTTGCAAGCCATTTAGCTAGACAACAAGGAACAACATCAATGAAACCATCAAATGCAAAAATTACCTTGGAGAACCTAGCTTGGGAAAAATCCAACAAAAAATGGAGTGCTCGACTTTCTATTAGACTTTCAAATAAGTGGATTATGTTTACCTTGGATATCCTAGCTTGGGAAAAATCCAATAAAAAATGTAGTGCTCGACGTTCTATTAGAGTTTCGGATAAGTGGATTATGTAGGTGCTCCAAGAGCCTTATAGCATGCATGGCCTTCGAGATGCTATAATTTGTTAATGTCCTTTTCTCTTTGAATGGTCAACCAACAATTTTCTCTACCCCTGTCCAAGACAATAATCTAGGCCTTGGCGTGCTCAATTGTTGTACACCCCATTACCTGCTGCAACATTGCATTGAGAATTTTCTAGCCTTCCCCTTGTTGTCAAAACAAACCACCAAGATGAGCTTTCCCATTTAACAATATGGACTCTGTGCTTGGGGAATTGTCGATGCATAGTGTGGGTATTTTTTGTATATTGCATGGATAATATTCTTTGCTCACTCTGGAACAATTATCCCTCTTTGTGCATGGAAGTTCAAGCTCCTTTTCTTAGCGTGGAAGATCGATTGTCTTCTTTTTTGCTTTAGAATTAATAATGCCTCCCTATGTTTGGATCTTGAATTCTCTTCACAATATAGTAGAGCTAATTCCTTCTTTTGCTTCATATTTTGAATGATAGTTTCTTCCATCCATTATTCCCTTAATTTGTTTCTCCTCAATGATTGAGTGCTTGTTGAATCGGTTCCTCTTCTCTCCAATTTGTTTGCTCCTTGATCGGTTTCCTTTCTGCTGGCATCCGATTGATTCTATTGACTAACAATTACATTTCTTCAATGCTTTGTTTTGTTAGATTTTCATTAGTTTTGTTAACATTAGATTTACCATAGATTTTTTTATCTTCTTTTAACATTCAACAATCATATACTGAAATATGTAAGCAACATATAAACAAACATAAGAAGACACAAAGATTTATCTTGGGAAAACCCCAAACTTGGGGGAAAAACCCAACCAACTTTTCTTAGAGAGAATCTTTCCAATACAACCATGAACAATCTCTAATCACAATAGTAAACCAACAATGAAGAAACCTTGATAACATATACTTATCTCTTCTTCTTGTCAAACCCTAGCAAGGGTAGACAACTGAGTAGCACCACAAAACTGACGCAAGATAGGCGCATCACTAGAGCAAGATAACGCACCACAAAACTGGCACAACCGACAACTGGTAACTACAACTGCAATGATAACTGCAACTAGCATGAAGCAATTGAGCAGTACCACAGAAACTTAGTGCAACTCTTCCAGAGGTAGCGCACACGAGAAATCACCAATAGCCATCAATAATATCCTTCCCCAAGTGGGGCGCACTCTCCAAGAGAACCATAAACCAAAAACTGTTGCAATTGCAGCTGCAATTGCCTAGTGCACACTTCAGAAGGAGAACTGTTTGATTGTACAAATGAATTGACCCAGACTTGTATTTATACTAATCTGGGCGCCTGTTTGGGGCCGATTTCTTATTTTGGGTCTTCAATTTTACTTTATTATTTCTGTGGGCCGACTTCTCTTCTTGGAAATTATATTTCCACTTTATTCTTTTTTGGGGTGTTCTTCAACTGTTAAATGGTCTTCCTTTGACTTCTTGGAATCTTCTTCTTCTCTAAGAAAAGATGTCTGGGAGGAACATACCTCTCGCAACTACCAAAACATCAACATGTTTTGTCTTAGTGACGTGCTTCTATTATTCTCTTTAATGCTTCTCCTTCCCCTTGACTTACTTGTATAGCATAGATGCAAGTTGATGACTTGGCAATCAATATTGAGATAAGAAAGCTCATTGACTTAGCTTGGACCAACTTTTTGAATGCACAGCGTTTGGACACTTGTCATCACTAGATTGGTGTGGGGTTATTGAGAGGTATGGGCTTGGGAATGTGTTCACCCTTAGCTAGTTGATGTGAGATAGTCGTCTTTACTCTCTTAGCAATTTGAATTGAGAACCAACTGTCTTTAGCAAGCAATGAAAGATAGTTAGCTTCATATCCTTAGACCACCCATCATTCCCTCAACAAGTTGATTCCCTTTATTTGGGAGTTTCTTCTCCTTAGCAAGTCAATTTTCGTTGTTAGTCGATTTCTCTGTTGGTTGATCTGCTTTGCTAGTCGATTGGGAGTCAATTTTCACTTCCAATTGTGTTGGAGAGTTTTTTTTTGAAGTGAAAGGAATTCAAGGTGCACATAGTGCAAGGAAAAGATATGCTCTTTTTGCTAAGAAATAAATTGTTCCTCCCTCAAGACAATAATTGAATTGTTTCTCAAGTAGAAAAAATGTTCTCTTTTGTTTTGTTTTGCTTTTCACTTTATAGTTTTCACCCCTTTTTTCTAAGCATTTTACTAATGCCAATGCCCCTCCCTGTTAGAAATAATAGGTGTGCTCGTTTAACCATAGACAATATAGCAATATTGTCACCCAACCATAGGCCAAAGCCACCCATGAGCACCTTAACCTTGACAAAGAATAATTCCGGAAGAAATCCCTAGGCCTAATAGCCATTCAAGGTAGCGTATCACTCCCCCGAGTTAACATACCAAGCAGAAAGTCCAAACCATAACCAAGAGAGAGTCCAAGACTGAAACCGAAAATACAAGTTGTAGTGGCTGCAACTGCAACTACTCTCCAGACTTGCACACAACTAAATTTCTGAAGTTGTGAGTTGTGTGTGTACAAATGAGCTCTGGCATCTTGTATTTATACTGCTCTTCCTTAGCTGTCTGGGCCGACTTCTCATTTTGGAGGCTAAAAACTCAATATTCATTTTTTTCTTTAGTCGTCTTGTTTTCTAGGGTTATGTTCAATGCTTTAGTGTTTCTTCTTGCTTCTCGGAATATTCTATTCTTGTTAGGGTTACACGTGGAGGTTTAATACTTACCGCAGCTACCATAATATCAACACTCCCACCCTCAGTTTTTTTGTTGTGTAAAAGGTTAGGAAAGGGTTGAACCCTTGTCTCCCCTCAAACTCTGTCCTTTACCAAGTTTTCCACTGGACAATATTAGTTAAGTGAGGGAAAAGACACCTTTTTGAGGCTTGATCCTTGATCCAATAAAAGAAAAATAAATGAACTTGAAGTTTTGTATCCAGCAGGAGGATTCCAAATGGAATAGATCATTCCTTATGTATTTGAAGAAGCATAGTTGCCCATTGCAAGGCATCAACCTGCAACCGCAAATCTGCCCCAATTTTTTGGACTATGCAAACTACGAATGTGCCCATAGATTTGCAAGGTGTTATCACTTGAAATTCCTGCCCCACAAAAGCTGAAGGGAGTTCGGAAGCACTAGGAAATAAACTGTCACCTTGCTTACTTCCCCTCACTTCGAAGTTAGTGCTTGCTAACTTTTGGGGGTATCACTAAATGATCATTAAGGGGTTGGTACCGGGAAAAGGAAATGATCAGTAACACCCAAAATCATTTATAATGTTGCTGCCCTAAATATATCTTCAACTAAATGTAAATACCAGCAAACTTAGAAGTGTCCTAAATACAGAAAATATGCATGGAAAACAATGCAGATTTTTATTCTAACTATGGGCATGAATACATGCAACTACACATTGAAAACATGTTAAGGCACCTGCATGATGGAATTTACAGTGGGCTGTAGATGACTGTTCTGAAGCTGTAAATACTAATCTAGTGAGATGGGAAACAATGCAGAATATTGAAATGATGCTGGGCATGCAACCCAATTCAATTATAATGATCAGCTTTGCCTAATTAATGCAGAAAAAATTGGGAACAACAAGCTGTTGGGGCTGCTTTTTGATTGTAAATGCAATTTTATATGCTGCTCTTTTGGTATTTTTAATGTTTTTGTGTTTTTATGCTTTTTATGCATGCAAATTGAGAAAAAGGATAATTCCTCTGTTTTTGCACAAAATATGAGAAACCAACAAGTTAATCTTGCTGTAATTTGACAGAAAATAACTTAAACAGAAAACCTAAATGCCTAATTAATATGCCTAGAATGCCTAAGATGCACACTTTGAAAAGATAAATATGTTCGCTTTTTAAGTGAGTAATATAACAACTGAAAGTATGTTAACGAGTGCCTTAATGGAGTTGAAAATATGAATGCAAGAAAATGAACAGGGTGGAAGAAAAATCCAATTCCCACTAACTTTTTTTTATCAAAAATGAAATTAAAAGCAAGCAAGAGTCTATAAAAATTATAGAAATTGTTACACACAAAGAACAAGAGACAGTTACCAGAGAATTGCTTGATTGTCTTTATTACCAACAATGTTATCAGAACCGGAAACCAGACCGGACCAGTCGACCCCAAAAATGCGAAACCAGACTGGAAAAAAAACTAGTCGACCAAAAACTACATAAAACATTCAAATTTTGAAAAAAAACATATATATTCATGTGAATCCATATGAATCCAAACCATTTAGACACAAATATGCAAAGTTTCTCATTTATATATCAAGAGTGCATATAACCAAAATAGCATCGAGTGCAATCCATCTCTGAACCAAAATACATCAACAACAAGGCTTTAAATGGCCTCTAGAGTCCAAAAAACTCATGCTACAACAAATAACTACATATCATCAAGATCATTACTTATATTAGGATCCTCATCATCAATGTCACCCTCTAAGCATTAAAATAAGATAGAAAAAGCTTAACATACCTAATAAGTGATTTTACTTGAGTGAAGGGTACATTTTTACTAGGGTCATGACAAAAGAGTTCAACAATCAATGTCACCAACATCGAGGTACATAGAGGTCTTGGTGCTCTTGATTAAATGCCAGTTCCATACCTTCATACATAATAGAATCCAGTGGAAATGTTGCAATCCTGCCAACCTTGAAATCCTGAAAACTGTTAAGTCTGCTGAATTTTGAATGGGACCTAAAATTCCACTCTCTCCATATGAAGCCCAATGAGGTTGGAACCACTGGCAAACATCCTGAAACAATTAATGGTAATGTTAAACATTTAAGTAAAAGTGACATGCTCCTTTATCTTTCATTTTCATGACATCCTCGTTTATCTTTCATTTTCATGACATCCTCGTTTATCTTTTATTTTCATCCTTTTACTTTAAGAATTTAACATTACCATTACCCTGGGGTTAGGTAATAGGCCCCCCTTCCATATTTCTTTTTTTTTTTCCTAAAAAAAATTGAAATCCTTGGGCCTAGATGCATTGTATGGATGCTGTACAGAATCGGCTGGTTCCATACGGAACTGTACGTAACCGTGAAAATGGTCAGTTCTTGTACAAACCGGCCAAAAACAGTTTTGATGCTCCGGTCGGACCGTTTTCTCTGCCAACCTTCCACTGGTTGGTTTTGCTGGACCGATCCTGTTTTAATAACACTGATTACCAAAGGTTGTAGGAAGAACAAATATCTTGACAAGTTTGGACAAGAAAGAACTCTCCAAGTACAATTGTCCTCGACTAGATGGGATAGGTACAATCATGATCCAACAAAGAAGTCTCCAACTATCACTTGTACTATATGTTAGCTCTCAAATCACTCTCTCAAGAAAAAAAAGTAATGAAAGGGGAAAAAACAATCATCATCAAAGCTCTAGTGCCCAATCACTCACTCAACGCCGCCCCCTACCCCTTCTTTTTCCCTGTCATAACTTTTATAATATGTAGAAGGAGAGATTGAGAACATGAGAGTATAGATAAGAATAGAAGAGACGAATAAAATGCTCCAGTTATAAGGCACTTCTTGTGATAAAATAACAATTGCATGGATATTAACCTCCTCTAAATGGGTGACCTCACCCAAAGATAGTAATTGCCTTTTTTATGACCACCATGCTTTCCCATCCAAAATTTAGTGGACTTAGTAGTTTTCAAATTCCAACAAACCAAACTGCATTGAATTGAAGACAAGTTCACCAAACCATCAAAAGACACCAAATGTCACCACTTGACCATGCCAAAATGCATCCAGTTCTTGAAATTGGACAATGATGTCGTACACCATATTGTGTATCCAAAAGTCTAGTCACCTTGATAAAAATAACAATGCCAAAAATAACACCACCTTGGAATCAATTGAAACTTGAACTACAAAGAAATCTCCCAATTGGGTCTTGTTATTGCTCGAATTGTATGTGCTGATGAAAGCCCTATTCCACAATTTACAATTTGAGGGCAACCTCTAGGAGGGCCATCACTATCACCTCAAAAACCTATCCTCTACTGCTTTAGGTCGGATATTCTCTAGCTCAAGGGGGTATTCCCTATTAGGATTACTAAGACCAAGCAATGAAGCACAAGGTGATGTTGAGAGTAGCCTTGGTAAAATGTGGTTTGGAGTTTTTAGGGTTTTATAAAAGTGATGGAAGGAAATCAAGAGATTGGTGCCAAGTCCAATTAGGGCAATGGAGTCAAGGTGAACCAAATGGTAAATGCGGTCAAGAAAGAAACCCTCTGGGGAGTTGGCTTATTCTCTTAAAGGATTATGGTTTGAGACTAGCACCACAAGGTTGAAGTGATCCCTCATCCAAACAAATCAACAATGCCTTGAAGGTTTACAAGAAGGGCTTCCTTACTTGAATGGCCTTCACCATCAAAACCAACTATGACTTGATGAAAGTGCTTTAATACTTAAGTCAAGGAACCATAAGGAAAAACATGTTGAGTTTCAATGTACCTTGGGAAGTGGTCCCCTTGTGGTTTTGGGTCTCTAACCACAAGTGGGAAATACATTGGGACTATGTACCTTGTACTTTATGTCTAAGTCAACTTTGACTTCACTTAAGTCAAAAAGTTGAATTTAGGGAACTTAACCCAAAGTGGGTTTGTGAGTGAGATTATTGTGGGATGATCTCAACCTTTGGTTAGAGATGGCAAGGGAAGATCCTAGCCATCCAAATCCTAGGTTTCCTTATGGAGGTTCAAGAGGGGCGCATAGGGCCTTTGGAGGCTCATTCACTCTTATGTTCACTTGGAGAGTTTGAGAGGGAGCATGCGGATGAGGTTGGAAGCTATGGTTGAGGGCAACTTGGGCGCTTCTATTCATGGAGGAGGGCACACTATAGGAGGAGGGTGCACACCTAGTAGGCATGAGCTAGACTTGAGGGATTGCTGATTTGTTGGTCTCATTGGAGAGGTAGCACACAACAACACATTGTGGTGCAAGAGATTCTTCTTCAAAGCAACAAAGGTCAAGGGCGCATCACTTGAGCGAGTTTGGCAACAAGGGAAGAGGCGAACTAAGCTTGGGCACATTTCTTCTTGGTTCCTTTGGCAAGACTTGAGAGGAGCTTGCATTGTATACAGGTTACATTATTCTAGTTTACTTGTTGTACTCTATGCTTTAGACACCACTTATATATACTTCCATTCCAAACTGGTTTTCCTCGGGAGGGTTTTATCAAGGGTCATGTTGACCAAAAACACTTGTGTTCATTTCATGCATGCTTAGAGTGTAGATCAGCTTGATAGTGTTGTAAAGATCTAGAGGAGTGTTAATTGTTTTGAGCTATATTGCATGTGCTAACCATTGGTTTGAAAACACTTGCAA
>ML839983.1:0-33805 GCA_009831015.1 Picea engelmannii | reverse complement strand
CATTTGCTTCCTGATTTCTCTCCTATTGTCCATCTCTTTGTTTCTTTGGAGCTCTGCAATCTTTCTTCAGATGTCCTTTCTTCCCACAATTCCAACACTCTATCTTTCCAAGTCTGGATTTGGATCTGCCCTTCCTAGAATTCTCGCGGTTCCCTGTGCCCTTTCCTCTATCCTTTTGTCTTCCCCTGTTCTCCATGTTCAACGCATTACCTGATGTCTCACCTGTGCTTTTCTGTCGCATTTCTTCACTAAGGATAACACCAACAACATCATCAAATTTTAAAGTATTTGAAACAGAGACAGAGTTACTTACAGCCATGACCAAGCTATTCCAGCTTTCTAGCAATGAGCACAAGATTAGAAGGGCTTTGACCTCATCATCAAAGTCCACTTTTACAGAACTTAGTTGATTAGTAACCATATTAAATTCATTTAAATGATCTGCAACAGACCCTCCTTCTGACATCTTCATATTAAATAATCTCTTCATTAGAAATGCCTTATTGGATGCTGAGGGTTTTTCATACAATTTGGCCAATGCATCCATCAAACCCTTCGTTGTCTTTTCTTTGGAAATATTGAAAGCCACCGACGCTTCGAGGCTCATCCGTATCGTTCCTAGAGCCTTTTTGTCAAGAATCTCCCATTCTTCATCCTTCATGGCCATCGACTTCTTTGCTACTCCGCCCAATGGTAGGAATAGATGCTTCTGATATAAATAATTTTCCATCTGCATCTTCCATAACTGGTAGTTTTGGCCGTTAAATTTCTCGACCCTAAACTTTCCATCTTCTAACATTGCTCCCAGTCGAACCAGTAACCCTCTTTTCTTGCGAGTTACCTTTCACTCTGATACCAGTTGCTAGAAAAACAAGACCGTGGAGCAATAAAATAAAAAAAATGCGGAAACAAAACACAAAAGATACACTATACAATAGAGACACAGACTTATGTGGTTCACTCAGTGTGGGCTACGTCCACCAGAGAAATTGATAGGTCCTTCCTTTATTATTATCAAGCATATAAAGGGATACAACCTACAACAAACCCACTGTAACTTCCTCTTCTTTCTCTCACAGTCTTCTATCTCAGAATACAATATTCACAATCAACCATAGCCGCAATACATTTCCCTCATAAAAGAGGGTTGCCTTCTAGGGTCAAAAACCCTAACATAATCTCTATCATTAGATTTGCGACCTTATAATGAACGGTCCATATTTACAATGAAATTACAATATACATTTACAAGGCAATTTTTCTTTCGGGGGCTTCGCCCCTGAATCCCCGCTGGGGGCCTACTTGCCCCCAAACCCCCCAATCGGGGGGATAGCCCCCCCGGACCCCACAGAGGGGGTACCCCCCCTATGCACTCCCCTGCATGGAAGAGTGTACATACTTCTGGGGTGTAAATACTTCATGGGGTATAAACACGGCTGAAAGAAAGGACCTCTGAATCAGGAAGATAATCAGGCTCCACAACCAACAAGTACCGAAGCAGATCAATTTGTAGTTCTAGTCGACTGGGAAGCATATTGGGTGTTGACGGAGTAGATAACTCCATCCGCATGTGATGTGGATGAAGGTTTTGATGGATCGTTAGTGGCACGGGTAGCATTTGGGATCAAATCATACAAAGTACCAGATTGGGAATAAACAAAATCTAAATATTGAGCCCGAGCAATCTCTTATTCCTGGCAATGGCTTCTTCCTTGGCGACATCACGAGAAATCGGGGGTAAAAGTATTTAGTAAACCATTCTACCAATAACTGGTCAGGAATGATTACTTTGATCAACCTTCATCATCATCTCCACTCATGAATGTGATCAGAGATATGCACGGAGTCAGTCTGACGAAGGGAAGTCAAGATTTCGGTACCCGTCTCGTATCAAATGGGTAGTTGAAAGTGCGTGAGAAAAGACATGGCAAGGGAGTTGAAATCTTGGAAAGAACCACGTGGTATTTATATGTACCACTTGGAAGCTGAGCCTGTGAGCATCCGCTGGAAAAGACACAAATGGATAGAATCATCCATTAAGTCATTTGATGAACACCACAAATGGAAGGTCATCACATGATTATTTAGATCTTCTCCAGGTTTTACATCAAATTTTGGGATATCAGAAGGTAGTTTAGTAGGAATCACTAGCCAAAAGGGATAGTGTTGTATAGGATCATTGATCAACCGAGACAAGTCTAGGAGATCCAAATTTGCAAGAAACGGTAGTTGTCCGTTAACGTGAGGGTGATACTGGTGTGGCATAGGGACACCAGTAGGACCGTAAACTGGGTTAGGTTAATAAGTGTAGCCAGTAGGTCCTCCTACATACGGTTGTTGCTGACCAAGATAAGCAAGATTCGATGATGGCTGAGAAACATTTTCATAGGGAGGATAACCCGGTGGGTTGTGAGAATTATAAGTTGGGTGATTTGCTTGCACATAAGGAGGATAAACATTTTTCCCTTGAGGAGGGTAAGAAGTCAATCCCAGAGGCAGATACACATTAGGCTCGTGGGGAGGATAAACATTAGACCCTTGGAGAGGATAAGGTTGTTGTCCTTGAGGACTCTAGGTGGTGTTTGGGATGCCCGTATAAGGTTGTCCATAAGATGGTCCGGAAGGAACAAGATTTGATAGTCCTCCTTATGGGTTATGATATGAGTGCCCGCCAATGTGGGGTTGTGTAAACGTGCCTCTCGAAGATACTTCCTAGGATTATGAAGGGTTTCCAACAAACAAAGGTTTCTCCCCTGCCAGTGGTGGATTAACGACTGGGGTATGACTGGAAAAATGAGGTTTCCCTCCGAGAGAAACATGAAAAGGGGGTTGTCCCCAAGGAGGGGTAGGCCCGCCATAGGATGGTGGTCTTCCAGGAGGGATAGGTCCACTAGATGGTGGTTTCCATCCAGTTGGTTGTATTTGGCTGGAAAGGGTCTGCATTCTCTGGTGCAAAGATGTCCCAACAAGATCATGCAGAACATGTGGAGCTATAGAGTGAAAGTTTGTAAAAATGGGGGTAGGGATCGAAGTGCCTTGGGAATGAGCAGAGGTGATGACTCCAGCATTAGGATGGACTTGTGATGATGTAACAGTAGGGTTAATGACATGATCAATGGGGTGATCGATAGTTTTACCGGATGGTCCCGTTTCAACAACAGGAGGGGAGGATTTAAGGATTGTCGAATGGATTCAAAATGTTCATAGAGATCACATCCTGATGAAGTCCTCCATACAGAACGAGCATGTGTGGTATTTGTATCTACTGCAATGGTAGGATGAATAGGAGTCCTATACTCATCACCAAAGATTGGTTATGTGGATCCCATATATGTTTCGATAAATGCTCTCTTAGGTAATTGTGGGACCTCTTCGTCTATGACGTTCCCAAGGGAGTCTAAACGAAGAAAAAGTGGTTTGAGAGGGGTTTTCGACACAAATGTAGTGTGAGGAGTGGGATTCTCAACCGTAACCAATGTTTCTTCTGGATTGTCTAATGGAGGAGAAACAACACTCCCAACGTCAAATCGATTTTATACCTCTCCACGGTAGTTGTCTTCTAGAGAGTTAGGAGGTAAGGGCTAGTAGCCTTCCGGAGGCAGCCCTTGCACCCTAAGTGATCGACAAAGGAATTTATCTTCTACAGGCTCAATTTTGGATAATAACAACACACACTAAAAATCTAGGACCAACTAACGAAAATAAACAACACACGCTAATAAAATCTAGGAATCAAAACCAAGCAAACAAAACCTTCTCTCGGTGACCATACTAGTTGGTGATGAAATCCAACGTCGTGTGATCAAGTCTAGAAGGGGCTAGGATATGGTGGAACAATTATTATGGAGACCTACTTAATGGATTTGTGCCTTGGTGCAAGTTTCCACACAGTAATTTTGGATTTACCCTCCAAGGAGCTCGAGTGAGTTTGACCACCGTCTGTTCCAGGTACAACGAAGATTTCGTTTCACCGTCACCTTGTGTAAGTACCTAAATATTATGGATACTAAGGACACCAACTCGTAGTCAACCCTTGGGCATGTATAGTCAACAGTCTAGTCCGAATGTATGGGTAGGATAACAAGTCCGAAATCAACTCGAGAGGATCCCACACATAATCATGGGTATACCCTCAAGTGACCCGCAATATACAATTTGACTACTATGAACAGTCAAACGACAGAGGGATAATCTTCGTAGCTCTACCAAACGTGACCTCGTGCGTAACCCTTGTGTGAGAGGGGGATCCTAGAAATCCTATACAACAATTGGATTTTCTCTCCCTATCACAAGATGCTAATGTTGTTTTGAAAAACTTTGGAGAGTTGTACTCATATCCTAATCCAAAGTACTAGTCCTAGTCTAATGTTGGTGGAAGATTCTAAAAACAAAAATGTTCTAGATAAATTTTAATTAGCGATAATTTTACAGCTGTTCTTTACTCAAGGGTGTATGAAAGTGAAACTGATGGTATTATGACTCAATTCCCCAAAAATGCACAAGAAAATTATAACCAGTCTTGTCTTTTGATGAATGCCTATTTAAGGGAAAGAGAGAAAGTTATTTTCACTATCAAACACTACGATGCAACATCCTCATACAATTGTTTCTCAATCAAATCTAATGTAATGCTAAAAAATCTCAGAAATGCCTTCTAATATCCAAACTAATCACTAAAATATGTCTGTTTGCTTATATGTGAATGATAATTAGATGTAAAACTTCTAATGTGAATCAGACTTCAGGATTAAAAAATCAGAAGCAAACTTCACACAAACAAAAACACACTCTCGTCGTGATTAAACAAGAAATACAAAGATAACTAAATTTGCAAACAATAACCAAAAATCTCAAACAAAAGAGAAATGTTGGAAAAATGGCCTCAAAGATCAAATGGAATGGTTCACAGACCTTTGGATTTCCTCACAAAAGCTTCCACTCAATCAGATAAATGAGAGGAAAACAATAAGTTGACTCTAAATCGTTAAAGACAAAGAGTGACTTCAAAATAAGGAAATAAAATGTCAAAATTAAAAACAAAAGGTGATCAATTCTTAGAAAACAAAGTGTTGAAGGCCAAGATAAATATGTAATGAGACTATGAGACTCTAAGCAAGTTCCAAAAGCAAGGAATGAACCTCATAGAATGAAACCCTAGAAGATTTTTCACAAAAAAGGGGCAATGCTTTGGTGTAAGGGGCACCAGAGCGTTACAACACTCTGTGTAATACCAACAGGGAGTGCCAACTCCCTGGTAATAAGTAAAGGGGAGCGCTAGCCTCTAAAAATTCTGAAAAATATGCCCAGAAACTAAAAAAATCAAGCAAACTCAATCAATCAAATTGAATATGATGAAATCAAGAGCCAGTCAATCAAATCTAAGAACCAAAGAGACAGTATGGAGAAGGTTAAATAATGAGCAAAAGCCAAGACAATACCTAGGAAAGGAAACAAAAATCAGAGCTCCTCCCCAGTGGAGTCGCCAATTTCTGTTACAGAGAAATCCCTCTGTGGACAAGTGGATTCTCTCTTGGATACTAGACCCCTAGCTCCAAGACAAAAAGTGCTATTGTGGACACTGACATTCCTTTTTATAAAGCTAAACTATCAAAGAAGAGGAAGGAAAAATAGTAAATACCTTTTTACCAACATTTTTCCTTTCTCGATCTAGGCTGATATTTATCCCCGAGTTATTCCAAAGGTCTTGTGGTACAATGAAAAACAACAATGATACTTCCTACTCTACCATGACTAGCTTCATAATGAATCTATGAAAGAAACAATTTCATGAAATGTACACAAAATTTAAAGGAAATAGGCCAAGCATAGATTTATATTAATGAGAACAAAGTGGTGCTTACAACCATGGATGTAGTGCAACAACTTCACCAAGCTCCCTTTGTCCAGACCCTTGCTCAAATAATCCACACACAGAATGTTGATTCTTCAATGATATCTCCCTTATGAGATAATAATTTTTATGCTTCACAATGTCTCTATCCCCCTTTCACCATGAGAAGGCCTCCTTATATAGGCTTGTAGAGGCCAAACCACTTGAGAGATATTTGGGATAAGTTGAGTATTCTTCTCCTTTAGTTGTGGATCTTCCCTAAGATCATGCCTTGAACTTAGATTCAAATCCAACCACCTTTAGAGATTGAGGGGATCTTTCCTTGATTTGTCTCAACAAACCACAATTTGCCCAGAAAGGGTAGCGTTCCCCCAAAATGGGGTACAGAGCATTGTAACACCCCCCCCCCAAGGAGGTCAGGGAGCACTGACACTCCCTGATAGTGTATAGGGGGAGAGTTTCCTTCCAAAAATAATTTTTGAGTGGTTTTCTTCATGGAAAATGCTTTGTACTTTTCATCAAATGATTTCTCTTCCTAAAACCAATATTTGAGGGTGTCTTAAGTGTCCCTGTGATGTCATTAGAGGAACAACATAGGCAAGATGGTAGTATGATTTTTGTGACACTTGTGGTCTAGATGCGACACTTGCAGTCAAGATGCGACACTTACAACACTTGTAATGATGACACTTGCGACACTATTGAAGTGAGTAATTTTGATGTGTAACACTCTCAAAGAAGAAAGAGAAAAGAACAGTCCTAAACCCAAAATTCTTGTTGTTCTGCCGACGACACTCTATGAGTTGTCTCTTCATGCACTCTAGCATGGTTGTACTCCAATTAAACACTCGTGCATTTAATCACTGTACTGCGCAATGCATATGCATCCGAGAAGCTTGATGTAAAGTTGCAGATCCATTGATCCGCCCAATAAGTAAAACTATCAATTTTAGTGATAGGTTGGTGATTTTGTGGATTGGTACCTGGGAGCCCACTTTATCTATTCTAGCCTCGCAATTTTTCCCAATCAATTCGACAATGTTGTGTGGCCCAGGAGGAAAAGAACAAAGGTTGACTGTTTCACCTCTCCTTGAGAGGCTAGTCAGAAAGTAAATATCCTCAGTCATTCGAGTCAACGACTTCCCCTCGAGCATAAAAGCCTCTGCATTTGGGTGCTAGTAATCCACTAAGGAATTCAATATCCTGGGTTTTACTCGCATGAGTGGTGTTGGAATAGGGGCAGACCCAAGGTTCAACACTACAACAACGCACCAACAAAAACCTAGCTACCGGCCCTTTCAACAACACCTATGAAGCAGATGAAGTCTCACCCGAGGTAGAGGCAGGGGTAGTTGAAAGACTCAGGTGTATGCAAACTTAGCTAGGACACAGATCTGTGATTATAACACTTAGAAATCACCTAGCATAGATTATTCATCAATATTCAACCCTCATGATACTTCGTAGATAGCACAGAGCATCGCAGTATGTACTTAGATCTAAGATAATTCAACACTTAGCCACAACAAGATAGATTAGATTCGGCAGATCAAGCACTAAGCATCTTACATACCAAATCTAACATTCATTCATATCTAAGAAGCACAAAGCATAAATAGATCTATCTAAAAACATCAAAGCACTTAGCAATGGAAGAGACAAACACATCAGGTCGAGGCACATAACACAACACACACATTTACCGTGGTTCACCCCCACCACGGGGCTACGTCCACAAAGTATTCTTCTTTATTAGCTTTAGTTAATCAGGTTACAAAACAAATCCATCCAAATCCCTCTTCGAATAGGACAGAAGATATGCACAACTCGCTATATCCTTCTTCCTTGCACTACAACACAAAATCTTCTACAGTCTCTCACAGGGACTTGCACTCGGATCTGCAAGTCTTACACAAAATGCACAAACCCTTGATCACACAGATTCGACCCTTGGCACTTAGCCTACATCACATAGATATGTCATCCACTACTTCTCTATATGGCCTAGACATCTATATATACATACAAAAGTGGGCCTAAGAATAGGTAAACCCACAGGCCGACATCCCTTTCCCATTACATTATCCCCAAAACCCTAAAAGGACCCAAAAAGGGGTCTATATTCCACGATTTCCACTTCGCATTGCGCTCCATCTTTGACAAGCTGTCGAAGTCCCAAAAATGGTCAAATATGACCAAGTGTTCCTCAAAACTTGGTCAGGGCCAACAAGCCCCCAACACTCACCTGTGACTCGTCCCGAGTCACTTAGGTCTGGGTAAGTTTGCCACAAAGGTCTCGAGCTGCTTCAATTTGTCCCTGTGCTATTGCTTCTTGCTCAGCGAATTCTAGAAAAATCACTTCATTGATAGCTCCTTCCAATTGTTGCTCGACTGTAACAACTACTTGTTCTAGTAGTGTTCCTTGGCCTTCAATTTATTCAAACAGTAGGTAGGCCACCTCCTAGCTCGACTGGAGTTTCTGGGTGACTTCCATCACTCTTTTCTGCGTGATAAGAAAGAGTTGTTGGGTAATGCACTATTTCTGGGATCTCTTCTTCCTCTTGATGGGTGACATGAGCTTGAGTTGTGCCTGTACTGTATCTGTGTGCTGCTTTGCTTCCTAGTGTTGGGACTCTAGCTTCTTCAACTATGGGTCTTCATATAGTTGTTCATATATCTGCGTGCTTTTTCTACTTAGTTTCTTACATTCTGCAACAAGTGTTTTAATCCTCTCGACTGTGCTCTGAGCATTCAATTCTCGTTGGTCGCACACTTCTTGTGGAGTCTATGGTATGGTCTGAAGCTCTAATTCCATGACCCTTTGTTGAAGTTGTTGAATAACTTCAGTCAGCTTCGTCACTTGGCTCTCTATGGGCTCTTCGACCTTCTTCTCTAAGCTGGTCACAGAGTGAAATGTTTTGTCGACTACTTCTTCAATTCCTATCTACTTTGCGAGTAGCTTCTCTTTCTCGTTTTGGATCTTCGCTCTATCTTCTTCAATTTTTTCTTGGAAAGCATTCTTCTCTTGTTGCGCGGCTTGGCATTGTTCAATAATTTCTTCCTGTGATTTCTTTAGGGCCTGGGTGGCATGTGCTTTTTCTTCTTGAGCATGTCAAAGGTGTACTTCGAGTGCATCAGCAATCCTGCAGAGCTGAACTCATTGCGGTGCAATAGAGATTGCTCGGCTAGACTGGAGTGCTTGTACTCCTTGGAGCGCAATATCAATTTGGATATACATTTGTTCCTACTTCGCCTCATGCTTCTCTATGATTTCCTTTGAAGAATCATTGACTGCTGCAACAATGAAGTCAAAGCCATCCAATGTGAGGGAAGTTCACATCTTGGTTACAAGGGTTCTTGTTTTCTTTCTGGAGGAAGATTTCAGAGGTGAGACCTTCCTTTTCTTTGATGAGTCTTCTTCATCCCTAGGTGCTGGTACTTTGACTTTTTGAGTTTTTGTACCTTTTTCATCATCACCTTCTTCATCTGGTGTAATGGAAGTCTTCCTTACAATTAGGCTGTCAACATCTTGGACTTCTTCAGTATTCTTCGTCGTCTTTTTTTTATTTGTCTTACTGGGCCCAGGTGTATCCTGCACAGTTCTGGGGTTGTTGATGTCGGACATTTCTGCGGGGTCTATGGAAATAAGGAGGTTCACCGAACATTCCTCGGTGATCTCTTCTAGGTCTTCATCTATCAACTTATAATAGGACTGAAGATATTCCTGGTGCTCATCAACGCATGGGGTTAGGTATATAAAGTGGCAGTCTGCACTGAAATTTATCATAGGTCATAATCTTTGTAATTTTTTTGGGGTTATGCGAGGTTCACTCCTTATGGATGCTTTCAATTGGTTATAGTACACATGAAAAATGACATTCGATTTCCATTTCTTTCTCATGTCGTTCGAGTACCATAATGTATTGGACTTCGTGGCTAGTGGCTCGAAGGGATCAATATCTGGGAAGGTTGTGCCTTCTGACAAATCCCATGCAAAAAAAGCGATCAGTATCAAGAGCCAGCTAAAATGGAATTCATGCCCCTGATCTTGGGCTTCTCTGCAGTCAATATCCAGTTGATTCACCAGGTACTTCACCCAATTAATCTGTAGTCCCACTGCGCACTTTCCTGCAAGGTCAACTACAAAGCCAAATACTTTTGTTGGTTGATTCTTGCGTACCAACTTCCCTGCGATCAGTTGGCATGTGAGGCACACTATGCCACTTTCAATAGAATCTACCTTGTATCCTCTCATGCCTTTCTCAACATCACCATAGGATTCTTTGATCTTCTGTGCAAGAGCGTGGTCTGTGGTCTTTCCAGGATAATACTCATGGGGATCAGGGCCCTGCATTCTAAGCCCGGTGATCCTATTGATCAATGATGGATAAAGAGTTATGCGACAGTCTAACCATAGGTATCCTCCATGGTAAATTGCTAGCAACAATTTTACACAAACATTCACCTCCTGGTGTCTGCCGAAGTGTGGTATTTTCATAACATTGAGCAAAGTATATTGTGCGAGGTTCATCGTTCATTGCTGAAGGATGAGCTTTGAATTCTTTCCCTTAGTTCTCGTCAAGTACTTATATGGGGAAAGCATGCTGTAAGCTTTATGGCCCCCCAGGTTGAATTCGCAAAACTTCAATGATGTAACCTTGCTTTGATCTGCACGGTAGCTGCGTACTCCTTTCGGTAGATATGCAGTGACTAGTGTGTATTCAAAGTATCTATGGACATTGTCCCTATTAATCTCACCACTCATAGGGGGTATGTAAGCTGTTAGTATGGATGGCACTAACTTCACATTGGTTATGTCTTCCTTATGCTTAGTTCTTCTCTCTGCACCGGCTCGAGATGTTCCTACTTGAGAAATCGAAGGGGAGGCTTGCACTCCTCCCTTTGTTGATGCTTGGACTCTAGTGGACATTCTTCTTTCTGACATGACTCTCTTAGTCATTAAATCGAGAAGGACCTCTGTGATGGATTCCTCGATTCAGTGAGCTCGTCGGACATACTCACTCGGGAAAGATAATCGGGGTCACGATGATCTCAAAATACTGCACTAGGATGAAAAATTTGCTTGCAATGATCACTGTAGACAATCACTAGTTATGTGGGCTTCGACTTTTCAGTTGGAAAAAGTGTTCTTCAGGCATGGCGCGATGAGCTAAATAGGAAATTCATCAACGGTCTACCTGCAACGGGTATGAATCTTCCATGAACGTTGATCCATCCATTATGGCGTGGTCCAATGGTCTAGTAGTGATCCTTTAATTATTTTATGTCCATTTGGGGTAGAAATCAAACGCGTATATCGGTCCAACGACCATATGGCTTCACCACAACGAAGTGTCATATGTCGTTGTTCTGATATCCCAATAAAGCTCAATTCCTTTGATTTTTCCTTCTATGAAGTTTCCTCTAGAATATTGTGTAACTTTTCATTCTTGGCTCTCTTCTTACTTAGCTTCCTATCCTTCTTCTGAGTGAGCTTCGTCTCGGTCATCCTTTTTCCATTCTGATTCTTATCTTCTCTCAACATAGTCACTTCGCGATGCTGAGATTATTTCTTCAGATCCAAGGGTAATACTTCTTCATAATATGGATTAGGTATTTCATTCTTTTGTGGTTCCTATAATTCTCTTATAGCTTCTACATCCAAGTCCCTAGTGTTCAATAGCTTAGATCTGTTCTCTTGTTCTTCCATCAAGTAGGCGATCTTTCTAGTCATAAATTCCATGAGTTCTTGCTTCTTTTGTTCTAGGGTTTCCTTTTCTTCTTTTCTCCGGATTTGGTCTTTTTCAATCTAGATCTTGCCTAACAAATATGGAAATGGGGCATAGTCCTCAATAAATTTAATAAATTTGAATTCTTCCTCTGTCGAAGCTCCATGGGTACTCATAGCTATCCGGGTAATCCTGCCACATAGGGTTACCATTTTTCCTTTAAACAACCCTATTTTTCCTAGTGAAGAAACTATAGCATGCCTTCCTAGGGTTTCCCAAACGTTCATCTGTGTTCCCTCATCCAGAGCATAGTCAATGTCGAAGTCTCTTATTCTTACTTCGATTTTCTACTTTTCTTTAAAGATCTCTAACAAACTGGCATCTTTATGTTCATCCAGGGTTTCTTTCATTTTCAGTAACATAATCTCTGATTCTTTCTGGGGTTCTTCTATAATCTTAGTCTCTTGATCTCCTTCAGGGTTTTCTTGCTCCATATTCAACTTTTCAAGTCTAGTAATCATTCTAGGGCAATCCATTACTTCATGATCCATAGCCTTACAACAGAGGCAACTAGGGTTTCTCTTAGGTCATTCCTTAGCAAGATGTCATGGTCTTCTGAAACTGTAAAAAAGAGTTAATCCTCTCTTTCTCTTCCATGATCCCCAACTTTTCTTGTACTGCTTTTTAGGGTCATAATGGCTAGCCTGCAAAAAATTCTTTCTAGGATCCTGCATCCATTGGTTAGTCCAAAAATTCTTTCTATGCATAGGTATAACATATCTTTCATTATTCTTATCAGATCTATTCATATCAAACGTTCTTTCATCTAATAATGCCCTAGTTTTCAAGCTAGGACAAAATCTATCAAGCATACCTAAATCCATACTTTAGAAACAAAAATTTTCACTTATTTTACTTCTACGGGCACAAAGCTTCCAGATCTAAGAACTTTTAACTATTCTTACCTTTATCAGAGCACATAGCTTACAGATCTTACTTCTTTTCTTCAGTATCAACCTCTTTTCTTGCAGATCTGACTTCTTTCCTTCAAATATGTCTTTCCTTCTTCAACACTGAGATTTTTAGATCAAGTGGATCATTGCACACTAGGGCATAGATCCATGCACAAAGATTTCAAAATTTTAGGATGAATCTTTGCACAAGGGTTCTTCTGCTAAGTTCCCAGCGATCACAGTTTTAGGTCCCAGCAACGGAACAATTTGTTGGCACAGGGGCAGACACAGGGTTCAATGCTACAACAATGCACCAACAAAACCCTAGCTACTGACCCTTTTGGCAACACCTGTGAAGAAGATGAACTCTCACCTAAGGTAAAGGCAAGGGTGGTTGCAAGAATCATGTGTCTGCAACCTTAGCTGGGACATAGATCTATGATTATATCACTTAGAAATCACCTAGCATAGATTATTCATCAATATTCAACCCTCATGATACTTCACAGATAGCACAGAGAATCGCAGTATGTACTTAGATATAAGATAATTCAACACTTAGCCACAACAAGATATATTAGATTCGGTAGATCAAACACTAAGCATATTACATACCAGATCTAACATTCATTCATATCTCAGAAGCACAAAGCATAAATAGATCTATATAAACACATCAAATCACTTAGCAACAAAAGAGACAAACACATTAGGTCGAGGCACAGAGCACAAAACACACATTTACCGTGGTTCACCCCCACCCTGGGGATACATCCACAAAGTCTTCGTCTTTATTAGCTTTAGTTAATCAGGTTACAACACAAAGCCATCGAAATCCCTCTTCACATAAGACAAAATATCTGTGCAACTCGCTAGATCCTTCTTCCCTGCACTACAACACAAAGCCTTCTACAGTCTCTCATAGGGACTTGCACTCAGCTCTACAAGTCTTACACAAAATGCACAAAGCCTTGATCACATAGATTCAACCCTTGGCACTTAGCCTACATCACATAGATATATCATCCACTACTTCTCTATATGGCATAGACATCTATATATACATACAAAAGTGGACCTAAGCGTGGGTAAACACACGGGTCGACATCCCTTTCCCATTACATTATCCCCAAAACCCAAAAAGGACCCAAAAAGGGGTCTAGATTCCATGATTTCCGCTTCGCGTTGCGCTCCATATTTGACAGGCTGTCGAAGTCCCAAAAACGGTCAAATATGACCAAGTGTTCCTCAAAACTTGGTCAGGGCCAACAAGTGGACACCGAAATAATTTCCAAAACCCGCATTATTTTAATGCGGCAACAACAACAAGGTCTTCCTCGACCATTGTGTCAATGTCCTCATGCTCTCTCTCTCTCCAATGGACATACATTCTACAAAATGACAAGTTCAATGGAGAGTCAAATGATGCATTTTTAATTTTTTTCATATGTTTGAGGATGCACGCGGGTTGTATTGGGGACAATCACGTATGTACATGGGAAGACTATTCTCTGCCTACGTGCATACAAGAGTTGTGCTTGGAAAACCCGGGTACATGCAGGGCCGACCTTTTTAAGGGTGTGTGCCCCTCCAAAAAACAAAAAGAAATGCAAAAAGGAAGATTGGAAATGCACGAGGGACTAGTTTGTACTTGGTCCAAGAGGAATTTTGTTTCATCCACTGAACCTCCCAGAATCAACTTCTTTCACAAAGGGGTGTTTTTGTCTTTTTGGTCAATTCTCAATTTGCAATGGTGATAATGAGCTGTCAGCTTCTATTTGTAGACGTTTTTGGCCCTTTTTGTCATTTTTTGACCCCCGTTATCATTTTTCCTGGCTTGAAAATCATGTAACGTGGTTCTTGAGTTTCTCATTAGATGTTACGATACACTTTACTTTTGAATCGGTGAATGTTTTGGGAGTTGGGGCACTTTTAAGGTCCTTTGGTGAAAAGTCTTTTTTCCAACTTTGTGCATTTAAGTTAGGATTCTGCCTCCACTCGTTACACCTCGTTGTCTTTTTCTCTTTACCATAGGATCGACCCCACCGAATTCTGACACGGAACCGTCATTGCTGCTCTAGAAGTGTCGTAATTTAGTGGTAGATCCTACCCTCACATGGATGCCTTAAGTAGATCCTGGTTGCATTTTGGTGTCCATGTCGTCGCTCTTTTAAGCCCTTTTCAGACCCTCTAAACATGAAAAGATTTTCGAGTGATCTTGTTGTCCTTCACGCTCGCCAAACTAAAATTTGAAGGCACGTCTATCCGATGGTATTTTACCCCTTTTTCGGTCCAGATGGTCAATTGTACGAACAAAGGTATACTCTAGGAATTTTGGTTCTCTAGAAGAGTATTCTCAGGTATAATTTTAACCCTTTTTCGGGCTTGAGGGACTAAATTTACGAAAAAGGAACCCCCACGGAGTCCATAGTTAACCTCTTTTTAGACTCCCTTAAAGTGAAAAGATCATCAAGTGAGCTTGTTGCTTCACACTCATTAAGCCAGTGCAGAAGAACATCCATTACGGAGTCCATAGTTAAGCTCTTTTCAGACTCCTTAAAATTGAAAAGATCGTCGAGTGACCTTGTTCTTTCACACTCGTTAATTGGTTTAGAAAAAAAATCTACTGGCATGAGTTTACCCCTTTTTTCGACCTGTAAATTAAGGAAGAAAAAGGTACACCTCGGGAGATTTGTCTCGTCGGGAGAGTTCTCCTCAGTAAATTTCACCTTTTTCGGGCTAAGGAGACTAAATATAGAAAAAGGCAACGAGTCCATAATTAAGCTCTTTTCAGACTCCTTAAAATTGAAAATATTGTCAAGTGATCTTGTCTTTGTCACACTCGTTAAAATGGTTTTGAATAGACATCTTTTCGATGCTAACCTTTTTCAAACCGACTAGACTATCTTCGAAAAAGGTACCCCAGTGGAGTCTTCTTTTGTGCTTTTTCAAACTCTCTAAAAATGAAAAACCACCGAGCTTACCTTCTCTGGGCTCATTTAAAATTACATTGAAGGGCGTTATCATTGTGTCTTATCAATCGCATTTGAATTCCTGCATATTTGTCCTAATACCGGCTCCATGTTTCTCTCAACTGAACCTGTGAAGCATGCCTTATATGCAAGCCTTGTAGCACTTTGCCTTTGCATCTTGACACCTTGACCCATGGAGGAATTTTCCCGAGTGTCCTTTCCCTGCACATGTCTCCTTGCTTTGAGCATTAGTGTGTTCCTTGCACTTGGAACTAGTATGCTTTCGACACTCATTCCTCCTTTGTAACATAGCATTCTTTTATTCTTTTTCAAGCTTTCAAAATATTGAAAAAGACAAAAAAATCAAATATACCCCAAAAAGAGGATGGGAAAAGTATTTTCTTTTTATGGCAGCACAATGAGTTTCCCTTAGACAAAGAACGTCCTTCTGTCTATTCGTCAAGCTCTGGTATTTAATATGACCTTAGGAAGTTGTTCTCATTACATAGAGATGTGTCCTCCTCTATTTGGTTATTCTTCCAAACATATGGAGAGTTTGTGTTGCCTCCTGCATCGTGAACTTATGTCAGTACCATGTCGCCTGAGTCTCATCATTCATCATGTTATTGTCCAAGGGAATTTTTACCCAACTTGAGTCGGCCCTTCTGCAGTTTGTCTCTTGTCTTCATGCCCGACCATCCTAAAAGTCCAATCAAAGTCTTTGTTCGAAACCAATGAAGTTCTCTTCCTGATCATTGAGATCCTCTTGTTTGTTCCCTGACAAGTTGTCGAAGACCTCTATGTAGTGAATTCGTACACTCACATTACACTCCTACCTGAGTTTTAAATATCTTGAAGTTGTTTCTCGAGCTCTGAAGGCCTCATATCTAGCCATTAGGCGTCATTAGCTTCTTGAGGATGGATATTATACATGTATATCTTTTATTTTGAGATCTAGATTCATTGTGTACTGCTCACGGATACACTTTATATAGTTATATGACATGGATCTACAATTGTTTTGATTGGAAACCATGATTTATTTCATCATGAGCATGGGTATGCCCACCTCGGTGAGATGATTGTTATTTTGTAGATGGCACCTCCTAAACTCTGGTCCTGGGCTCACTTGCTTCGTACGCTAGTAAATATTTGTAATCTATTTCGGCCATTAGATTCTATTATGAACTCACACATTAGGGGGCATATGTTATAACCCTAATTTGCACCATACATGCATACCCAGCAACATGCCATCTTACTTACTATTTCTGCCAAGCCAACACTGAATAACTCTTCTTAAAAACCAAATTTTTGAATATGTACGCACCCTGCACCAATACTGCCTGTGTATGTATGCTAGTTGCATCACTACTACTTGCATACATACGTAGATGCACCATTATAGCCTGCGTATACCCACAAAATTTGCAAAAAATAAAAAGTTGCAAGGGAATACATGCTTTTGGGTAGTTTCCTAACCAATTGACCACCCATAGCCCATCACCCAACCAAATAACTATATTTTTGGAATATAAAAGAAGGTGTTGGGGTCCCATTCCAAAGAGAATCATGAAAGCAGTGAAAATCTACCCATTTCATAATCCCCCCTTGCCCCAAGAATTTGCAGCCGCATTGTGAGTTTTGAGCCAAAATTCCCTATTCTTGTTTTTTTCCTTATTCATAAGCCTATTCCCAAGAGAAGTGTGAGAGAAGATGGATACATGGAAGCAGTTGGATCTTGGTGAAGAGGATCCCAGGACCGGGTTCGAGTAGGAGTCGTTGATCTCATTTTGTAAGTGACTTTGTGAGATTAATATAAAGAAGTACTTTTTCCATCCTGCCACATGATGTGTTCAATATTGATATTTGATTTACATTTTGTTATGACATCTAACCCACTAATATATATATATATATATATATATATATATATATATATAATGCATGTTCGTAGTTTCTTGTTTATCTTTTGGTGAATGCAGGTCAGCCCTGGGAGGATATTTGCAGTTGAGAAACGACCGGGCACAAAGGGATCGACACCGAACGCAAAGTTTAAGGTAAGACTACCGGATCCCTATACTTTGTAATTTATACATGAATGTGGGGTGTTGTCAGGATAGTTGTTAAAAGTAGGAGACTTTATACGGTTAGCTCTGCCTACACTTTAGAACCCTATTGTAGTCCGTAGGGGGGTTTTCCCACTATAGCAATCTCCCCCTTTTTTATTGATGACAACCTTAGTAAAACATTATTACTTCCCTCGTGAAATGTATTCTATATTTTGAGTCCTTTGAGCCGACTTTATTTTACTCTTTATATCTCCCCTTTTGACAACAATGATGAAGGGAATATTTATCTTCTCCCCCTGAGAGGATGCTCCCCCTAAGGTGATTCTCCCCATGAGGTGATTTTCCCCTTGTCTTTATCCCATTTCGTTTGGACTTTGTTTTTATTGTTTTTCTCTCATCTTTTGACATTAATGACAAAGGAAAGAAAACATATATTTCTTTTCTCCCTCTGTGAATGTGCTAGTTGTTATCTCAATCTCTTGGGAGTTTTGTGTTCAAATAAGGTTTTACTGTCTTCTTCTTTGTCATAACAGACAAGGGTGTGAATCTTACTGATCTTCTTGATCTATTTCTTCTTATTCTTGATATTCTTTAGTTCTTTGATTCCAAGAGATCTTTATTGTTCTCTCATATCATTAATAACTCTACTTTATTTATACTTTGTCTTTATATATTTTGAACTCTTTTTGTTGCTTTATTCTTTGGATATTATTCGTTTTATTCATCACACTATACTACAAACTGATTTGATTTTGAGAGTTCATCATCATCACCATTTTTTTGTTCACCATAATCTTCTTCATCTTCTTCTTTATAAATTCTTCTTTCTTGAGCTTGTTCCTCTTCATATGCAAAGCTATGAATTTCACACTCCTTATTAGGAGTTTCATCCATCAGTTTATTGTTATCAATTTCTTTATTTTTAGGTGCAAGATCTTCATCATATTTCTTGCTTTCTACTCCATATTTTCTTCTCCAAATATTTCCACAAGGCACTCTATTTTATGAACTTTTTTTTTCTACATTTGACTGTTGAGATTTATCCTCTCTTATTTTCTTCCAAACTTCATTAGATTTCCTTCCTGACTTGTATGGATTATTTTTCATGGGTTGTCTTCTTGATTTCCTGCAATCTTTCGATTTGTGCCCAAACTTGTCACAGTTGTAGCATCTCATGGTATGAAAAAAAAAAATTTTGTGCCCAACATAATTTCATATCCAACATCTCATTAAGTTATTGGACCTTCCTGAATTTTTCTTTTCAGAGCTCTTGCATTCCAATGCTTTGTGACCAAATTTTTTACAAGAAAATAAATAATCATTGAAGGTGTTTCCATACTCGAGTCTGTTTTGACATGAGAAGTCTTCATTTTGATATGTTTCTTGTTTTTTACTTTTATAGCTTCCTCCTTTAACGAAGTTCATGGTTTGTATTTGGTTTGTGATTGCACTTTTTCCTTTTGAGGAGGATAATCCTTTCTCATATTTGTGAATGGTGTTCCACTTGCCACCTCTTTTTTTTTATTGTACCCAAGGCCATTTTTTTCATCGATTGGTCTTTAATTGTTCTAGATCTTATCTAGGATGGAGGAGCTATTCAGGAATTTAATTGTTGCTTTTGTCTTTTCATTCTTCTTTTTGAGGTTGATAACTTCCAATTCCAACATGTGACATGTTTCTTCCTTTTTAGTCAACTGGATCTTCAAGTCTTCTTCTATTTTCTTAGCTTCTTCAAGTTGAGTCTTTAGACTGATGACTATTTCTTCTATCTCATCCAATAATTCTATGCGTTTATTGGTTTTGTCATATGTCTTCAAATCTTCTATCTATTTTGTTAGATCAACAACTTCAGTCTTCAATCTTTTGATTTTGTCCTTGTTTTCTAGATGACTCCTTTTGAGGTTGATGACTTCCAATTCTAGCGTGTGGCATGATTTATCCTTTTTAGTCAACTGGCTCTTCAAAGTTTCTTCACGTTCCTTAGCTTCTTCAAGTTGAGTCTTTGGAATGTTGACCATCTCTTTTGTTTCTTCTAATTCTTCTGTGAATTAACTCATTTTTTCATATTCCTTCAACTCGTTCATTTCTTTTTTTAGATCAACAAATTCAATCTTTAATCTATTGATCTCTTCTTATTTGTCTTCTAGTTGAATCTTTTGTTCTTTCTCTTCATAGTTGTTAGATTGATATAATTGTTGTAGTAGAAACATGTCTTTCTTTTGAAGTTTCTCGAACTCTTCTAGAGTACACATAGTTGTGTACTCAAGATTGTCAAGAGCCTACACAAGAACTTCAATATATATAGCATTTTTTGGCTCCATACGAATCTCTTCGAATGCAGCTGTAAAATTAGTCTTAAGATTTAGTATTTTTTATTCAGTGATTACTGAGGTACACATCAATTCTTTGATGGAGTTGTCTTCTTCATTGATGACTAGGGATTTCATCAATTCCTTGTTTGAGTTGTCTTCTTCTTTGATGACTGGGGATTGCATCAATTCCTTGTTTGAGTTGTCTTCTTTATTGATGACTGGGGATTGCATCAATTCCTTGTTTGAGTTGTCTTCTTTATTGATGATCATGGATTACATCAATTCCTTGATGGTATTGTCTTATTTTTCTGTTTTTTCACTTTACTCTAATAAGAACTCTCTAGATGGAGACATGATACTTTACCAGAGGTGCAATGTCCCATATTTTCTTTGATTCGGTCTCACAGTCTATTCTGGATTGCTTTTAATGCCATTGAATTGTTTATCTTTGCTTCTTTTGCAGTTTTGTATTTGTTTGTTGAGGTAGTTAAGTACCAAGGCTTACTTACTATTGAGTCCCAAACTCCAGATCCTCTTGACTTCAAATATATTTTCATTATTTCTCTCCATGAAGAGTAGTTTGTTCCATCAAATAAAGGAGCTTCATTCGTGGAGAGAGACATTTGTTCATTCGTTTGTGTGTTTAGTAGGATATTCCTTCCAGTGATTAGATTGTTTTTCCTTGAAGAGACCTTTCTCTGATACCAATTGTTGAAACACACATTGACACTAAGAGGGGGGGGTGAATCAGTGTTTGAAACTTTTGGATAGTTTTCACACTTTCATAGATTAACTAAATTAATTGAATAAGATATATGTGGTTTAATTAATTAATCATAAATAGTATAACACAAATTGTATGAAGTAGATATAATATCATTCTTTTATTTATTTAAATTGAATGAATACAAATAAAATCAATCCTTTAATATCTTCAACTTCAACTTAATATGAGAAATCCAACTCTCTAATGCAAGACCCAACTTGTAGTTCTCAGATCCAACTGAGAAATGATGAGTCCAACCTTCATAACAAGACCCATATTGTTGATCTCAGATCCAACTGAGATGTGAGGAATCCAATCCTCATGCAAGACTCAGCTTGTAAACAGGTATATATATATATATATATATATATATATAGTCCTCCAAAGGGTTCCACTTTCAAACAATGTGTCTCTTTGGAATGAAAATGAACCAAGTGGATATTGGTGGCCACCCACCTATTCCATATTCCAACTGGCTCATCTGGACAATTTCCAGTTCAACACGTTTCTCTGTAATGTGGACATTTCTTTTTAATTGTGGGTTCTACACTTACAGGGTTGTATTGAAGCCCTACACAACATCCAGGTTGATATTATTATTGAAGCCCTACACAACATCCAGGTTGATATTATTGTCCGCCCATCTATTCCAACTGGCTTATTTTGGAATTTTCATGTAAGTACATATTTTTGTACTTCCAGGGTCGTTTTGTGTCTCTAAACAATGTTTTCTTGGATTGTCTCTGTCAAACTATAGACATAATTAGATTTTGACATCATAATGTGTATTTCTTGAAAATACCTTTCCAACGAGCTATCACGTGCCTAAAACAAAGATTGTATACAAAAGTTATGACCATGGCAAGTTAGTGTACTAACTTACCCCAACGAGGCCCACATGACGTTTGGCGTTTCATATCCTAGGGTTATGCTTTTTGATGTATAGGGTTTTTGCATTCATGTTTATCATAAAAAGGCCTTCGGAGCCTCATTGTAATCATCTTCTTGCGAATGCGCATAGCCGTCACAGCTCTTCTCAGAGATAAAGTTGTCACCATTCTATCGAGTCTTGCACTCTATATTTTTATAGTCTCTTTAAAATTCTTTCATTAATAGAAATCATGTATTGTTGTATTTCTCTATTTATGACAATTTTCATGAGTATTTTATTGTAATATCTATGTTTTCATTTCATTCTGAAAATAATCCAAATCAGTGGTATCAGAGTAGGCTACTCTTGATCATTTTTCAGCACATGCCCCCGATGAGGTCCGAGTATAGCCAGTTGGGTCTGGAGCTTGTCTCTCTTGAGGAAAATCACTCTTGCACACCCAAGAAACCCTCGATGGCGGCAGAAAAGAAAAACAAAGGAGAAAAATATTCTATTAACCTATTTCTTGAGAAAGATCCCACGCGACATGTTAGCACTTTGTAAATTTGTTTGCCTGAGAAAACAAATGGCAGAGGTAACCTATAGAACAAATTTAAGACTGGAAACTAGCCTTTACAATCTAGAGAGGGCTCTATACGAGACCTAGTCTCCAATAGATAATGAATTTGAATTGTCAGCTAGATTTATGTGTTTGGGAAATGTTTATGATTTCACTGGCAAGGAAATATAGAACTTAGGCTATGGAGTCAACCTGTTGAAAGAAAAAGAAATCAATGATTGGCAAATGAAACTTTGAGAGGATAAAGGCTAAATAGGGAAAGGTATTTTAGTTTAAATGTCATCGTGTGTGGTGGGAGAAAAAGTACGTAAAGAAAATCAAAGCACCATTAAAGATGAATTATAACTCAGGAGAAAAACAAAGAGTTTAAATGGTGAAGTCTAAAGCACCACGCGATGAATTTTAGAATTATTAAACGTTCCAATTTAAACGAAGGGAAAGGCATGAATATACAAAAAACATGAAGAACATACATAGATAGGATCACAATACATCAAACCACCACCATTAGAATATTTTTTTCAAAACCTCATGACTTCTGCATTATATTTAGTCAGATTCAAATTTTACATTCAAGAGTCCTCTGTCCACACTCTTTTCCAACCCAGCTTACATTGAAAAGATAGAATATATAGAAAAAAATATGCCTCTTGGGCTGCTATGCCTCAAACTACTTCTCCTAGAATTTCAGATTCAATTTCTTCATGTTAGATGACCTTTCCAATAGAGTTTTCTAAAAATGGAAATCCGACTACACCCAATCATGTCATAACCAAATCTTCGTCTTAATTGTTCAGTCATGAGTAATATTCGATCATCAAGTTGTGATGCATCGACGTTTCTCTTACAGGGTGCCTGAGTGATCGAGTGCACTGTCGGAAATTATGCCACCTTGTGTAATGGGATCTGATTGTTGTTGCGCGATCACTGGTTGTAGTATGCACATGGAAAGTTGGTGTGGCAGATGTTTGTATGTAGTCGCTCGCACACTCCCTGAGGTGGAAATGACGGTCGAAAAACCACATATCTCCTCCAAAACTGTCATGTGTTTCTCTTACACTTGTCCTCCTCAATAGGTAGGTTTACAACATCCGTGTGACGAATATTCACCCCGTGGGTGCCACCTCAGACTTCTTGTTTCTCGTCAGGAAACATGACACGTGGGGAGAAATATTTCGTGCCATGCTCAAAAAGACAAAAAGGGGTGGTGTCAATCATGCCTCTGGCCTCACCTGCAACCTTAAAACTCCGAGTGTTTTCCTAAGGGACCAGTTTCGTCTATTCAGATTCTTCACTTGTCTCCACAAGACTGCATTTCCTTTAAGTTTTGCTTGGGAGTTGGTGAGATCTGTGCGAGCGTTATCCATGGCCGGTCTGCATTCCTTGAAGTTATCTATGATTATTTCCTCTGACACCCTTTGTTCCTCCTGCAACTGACCGATTAGGTCTTATTCCTCTCTGAGTTTCCTTTTGAGCCAATTTCCATACACTACTCGACTCAATGATGTTGTCGTTTCAACAACCCTTTCTACCAACTTTTTTCTTAATTCTCTGTTTTCCTAATACAATTCGGCAATAGTGAGCTTCGATTTCTTCAACTGCTATGAAGACTCATGAACCTCCACGTTTTTAGTTCCCAACCTTCTCCATCTTTCACCAATTCCCCTGCTTAAACCTTCAATAGGTTCTAGCTGAACAATGCACATGAGTAACTTCTCAACAACAGACTAGGTGTGCAGTTCGCTAGGAGCTTGGGTCTCCTCGGGTTTCCTAATCAACCTTGGCCTGCCTCTTTTTTGAGGTGTTGGCTAGTGGGATGATGAATCTTCTATTTACTTTCCTTTTCCTGTGGCCTCTTCCATTATTTCTCCCGCGTTGTGGAATTTTTTTTCCAGCACGGATAGAGGAAAGTATCCTTTGGGGTCCCTGGGGATGTCGACTAAAATTAGAAATGACTCCCAGTATTTGTCCAACCATCTTAATCCTTCGACTACCAACAAATTGATCAATGTAAGATGGAATAAATTTTTCCTCAGTTGGTCAGCCTCAGCCTAGACGTTGTCTGCCATCTTTTCTAGGCTTCGATGCAAGGAGAAAGGTAAGTTCAAAGGATTTCTCCCTGTGAAGTGCATCAACAGCCTAATGTGATATGTTATACTCTGTCAAACCTTCCTTCACAGGTGAAATACTTTCTAATCACCTTTAGGAGCTTTTGGAAAGGCTCTCGGAGGTACTGACTTGGAAGGCCTGCTCCGATATTCCCATTTAGGCAGTTGGGCTTGATAAATTCTTCATAGAATAAAATTTTGAAAGGCATGCCTTTAAACCACTTTTCACAACATGGAGGGATCTTTGTCACAGCTGACAGAGTTTCCTCTGTCACTCAAAAGGTGATTCCCGCAATGGTGGCGTGAAACCCATTAAACCTGAGAGTGAACTCTTCAACCAGTTTCATGTTGTATCTCTTTATATTTTCATAAAAGTGCATGCATCCAACCTATTCAAAAGATGCCCTGATCTCTAGGTCTTCGTTGATTAATACCAGGTCTCGAGGCTCAAACCTCACTTCCCTTCCAATTTACACCTTCTTTCTTATGCTTTGGGATGTTGTCATGATGCCAATGTGTATTTTTTTCATGTGCATGGTAATGAACTATAACACCCTCTCTACGCGACAAAGGATAATGCTATACTTCACATAGACCTGTTGGAAAGGAAGTGACGAAAAAATTTTGTGACAAGAAAAATCAACCCCAGGAGTCCATTGCGCGGCTGCAAGGCGCGATGGAAACTTTCAACGTAGTAGGATATCGACATGGTGACAAACAACAACGGTAGGTTTTTTGCAGTAGGGAAGCATGAAGGAAAATTTTGGTGTGGTGGCAAGGCACTGAGAGACTTGTCACAAGACATATAATTTAGATATGGAAATAAATTCAGTGCGACAAGAAGAAACTCCAAAGAAGAGAGGCTAACCACGAGAAGAACTATCATCCAACACACTAGCTCGCAGTGAACCCCAACGGGCTTTAAACAATGACTGGAAATGAAGGAGACACAACAACTTGATGAACAGACTCATAATACAAATGATGGAAATTAGCCTTCCCACAATGAAAGGATCCAAGACTTACAGAAAAAACCATAGACAACACACAAATTCAGAAGGTAAATGAGAAGCATGTAGGGTGACCAATATTTACACTTGAATGAGAAAGGAATGGAATCATGGAAGAGAACAATAAATCCATGGTGACGAGAAGTTTGGAAGCAAGCTGAAGATTTGTGCAGCAAACTCGTGTGATGGGTACACTTTGAATTGTGTAAAGTATGGATGATAAGAGAGACAGAGTATACGTGATATGAGCACCATGATTTTTTACCTTTCTGACTTCATAATTAGGTGATGATGGTTGTTATATCCATCGACATGACCTTTATCCCAACAACTTGCCTTGATCTCTGGCACGTAAATTCCCCTTTTTTGACAGGACTCAATATTTTGGGAAAGGGGCCTTTACAAGTCACACATAACTAATCATCACGCCCTTTCCCGACTCCAAGGGCCAGGCCCGCTACTTGCTGATTTTGAACCATTCGTTATTCAGTACCTCACTTCACACATTTTGGCACATGAACTTTGACTCATCTAGGACTGAATCTACCTGTAAAAATTACGGTGCTAACAACTGGCTCCAATGGGGATGTTATCATCCCGGTGAGGTTGAAAATAAAAACACACCAGGTGCTTGACCATTGGGATTTATTTTATTTACAGACTCTAAAATGACGAAAAAAACTCATCCCAGACCTTCTTGACATAGTTACGACCAGACTCGGCATAAAATTAGGGCCTTCACTTCAAGCTTCAATTTTCTGTTGATTACTAACTCGAAATGCTTTCTTTGAAAAAATAAAATGGTTATTCACAATGACATGACAGACTGAAAAAGACTTACTAAACCAGACAATGTTTGAGGAACCTTCCATTTACAGGCCCCCCACTAGAGATCACTCCATTAATCTCTTGTAGAAGATAAGCATTGTTCTCGTGATACACTGCAATCCTGAATGGCCCCATCCAAATATGATCAAAATTTCCATGCTTCCCTTTGTCTTCATTCCTTGCATCCCACTTCAATACCAGATCATTTACCTTGGAATCATCCTCTTTAGTGTGTCTGTTGAAAATTATTTTCATCATGTCTTGGTGAAGCTGTGATTGTTGAAAACCTGTTCTCTTATTTGTTGCACATGGACTAATTGGTTTATCCTCCTTTGAGTGTCATTTGGTTCAGCTTCTTTATCTTGCAACAATCTCCTGACTAGAAATCCCAATGAGGTGGGGAAAATTTCCTCAGCACCATATACAATTTGGAAAGGAGATGTAGATATGGAATTTTTGGTAGTGATTATGTCGGCCCATAGCGCGTAGATAATCTTTTTGTGGAAATCCTTCTTGTTGTCCTATAGAAGTTTCTTAATAATCCTAGTTAAAATTTTGTTAAATGACTCTACCAATCGATTACCATGTGGGTAGTAAGCTGTAGAATGTCCCAGAGTTATGTTGTAATCATTGCAGAACTTATCCATCTTCTTATACTTGAATGTCGTTTCATTTTTAGTGATAATATTGACTGGGAAATCGAATCTAGACAAGATATTAGTCTCTAAAAACTGAATGATGACTGTGTCGATAGCTTGCCTTGTGGGGATCACATCGATCCACTTGGTGAAGTAGTCAGTGGCCGTTAGTATCCATCTATGTTGAGCTGAAGATGGTGGATGAATCTCTCCTATAAAATCCAAACCCCATTTCATAAACAATGGTTCGACAGAGATAGGCTTTAAAGGCAGGGGTTGCAGCTTTCTTTTCCCATCGAATATGTGACATTCATGGAAACTGGAAACTTCCTTGTATACATCCAAAAAAATACTATGCCAATAGAATACTGCCCTCAATATTTTGTGCGCAGTGTTCTTCTAGTAATTATTCCCCCCACAGTCTCCTTTGTGAAACTCCTTGATATCCCGTTCTGTATCTTCCTCCAGCAAATAATTCAACAAGATCCTTCCTGGATCCTTCCAATATAGATAATTGTCTAGGATGAAAAACTTAGTTGCCTTCAACTTGAAAAATATGGCTTTGGTTTTTCTCAACCCTGGAGGATCTTGCAAATTCCTTAACACGTAAATAATGTCAGCGTACCAAGGCAAATCGATGAACTTCTGAGATACCCATGGGACCGTTTCTTCTTGTGGATTCTCCAACAGATCAACAATGAAATTTATTCCCAAAACATCACAGTTAGACCGTGCCATTAATTTTGCAAGCCCCTAACCCTTAATCATCTTTGTAGGATTGATTTCGAGTTCATATTCCAACATTACTGCGATCCATTTACCCCTTCTCACTTCAGGATCAATCTGCGTCAAGATATCCTTAACGGAATTTCTAGTCACATAAGCAATGATGTTGAATGCAGTATATAAGTTCTAAATTCCTTGAGGGAATTCACCAAGGCATATGATTTTTTTTCCATGATATATACCTTAGTGGGGAGTCTCTCAATGTCTTGATGATATAGGCTATGGGATTTTCAAAGTTTTTCTCATCCTTTTGTAACAAAATGCCAACTATGGTGTGTTATGAGGCAAAGGAGAACAAGATAAAGTCCTTCCCAAAATCCAAGATTGCTAACACTGGAGATTTGGTCAGCGCCACCTTAATATCCTCAAATGACTTCCTAGCTTCAGGAGTCCATTTTATTTCATTACCTTTCCTGAGCATGTTTGTGATGTGCTTTATAATCTAAATTTTTTACCTTTCATAAGTATTTTATTGTAATATCTCTGTTTTCATTTCATTTTGAAAATAATCTGAATCAGTGGTATCAAAGCAGGTTGCTCTTGATCATTTTTCAGCACATGCCCCCAATGAGCTTTGACTATAGGCAATTGGGTATCAATCTTGTCTCTCTTGAGGAAAATCACTCTTGCACACCTAAGAAACCCTCAATGGTGGCAGAAAATAAAAATGGTGGAGAAAAAGATTATATTAACCTATTTCTTGAGCAAGCTCTCACACGACATAGGGACGAAATGATGGAGAATTTTTCACACATCCTTCAATGCCTGTCGATAGCAATAGGCACATCTTCATCAAGTGGCCATTTTGGAGGAACCTCTCCCTTCAAGGTACAAGTTAATTTTGATATTCCCATATTTGAAGGTCAAATAGATGCGGATGCCCTAGAAAAATGGTTAAATCTATTAGAAGGTTATTTCTCTATTCAAAAATTTTCTGACAGGGAAAATATCATCTTCACACTCCTCAAGGCTCTCCACCATGTCAAACATTGGTGGGAAACTAACTGGGAAAAAATTTCCATAGAGAAATATGGAATATATGGGGTCAAGCCCACTTGGGATTTTTTGTGGATGCGTTCAAGGAACAATACTACCTTGTTGATAACTATGAAGACCAGTACATGAGATGGAACACACTGCAAAAAGTGAAGAGACAAACATCATTGGAGTTCACAAATACTTTCCATGCCTTGTGCACTAAGATAGGTATCAAAGACTTCGAGCGTCATCTGGTTCTGTAATACCATGGGGCTCTGCATAGGTACATGCAAACCGAAATGGATTTCCTAAACATCTCATCATTGGGAGTTGCCTATAGATATGTTGTCAAAATTGAACAGAAATTTAGGCACCAGAACAAATGGGAATTCGGGATGATAAATCTACAACAACCAAAGCATGGTAAAGACGAACCTAACCAACAATCTCTAGAAAACCAGTCCAAGACACAAGACAAGAAGGGTAAAGGAAAGACAAAGAATGACACTGGGAAGGGGTGTGACTTCCAAAAAATACATTAGCACAACATCGATGAGTGTCGCTCAAAACAATAATTGTTGGCCGAGGTCAAAGACACAGATCCAAACCCTAATTCATAATCTAATCTAGAAAATATTGAAAACAGACAGATCATCGATGCAGACCCCACTACTATTGTTGCGACCACAACAATTTAACCAGAAGAAATAGTAGACCCCGAAGAGGGGGAGCGCCTCTTCCATTCACATATGTGGTTGAAGGCAACCCCGCTGCATTTCATTGTTGATAATGACAGTCATAAGAACCTCATCTCAGTTGGGTCATCAAATAGTTGGGGTTGTCAACAAAACCACACCCGCAGCCATAAAACATTAGGTGGCTTCACCAACGACAAGATCTCTGTGTTAGTCAGCAATGTCGCATGTCCTATGGCATTCAACCCTTCAAGGATGAGGTAGTGTGTTATTTTCCCCCTCTCGATGTCTATGATTTTTTGGGGGCCAACTACATATGTGGAAACATCATTTTGTTTATGATTCTAGACCCCGTAGTTTCATTATTATTCTCAGAGGTCAGCTCTATAGGACACCAAAGGTAGTTCTGACTATTGTTCCACCAAAATAGTGTCGCGAGGTAATCTCTCTCACACCACAAAATTCACCCTCTTCAAAGTCTATTCAAAGGATGCACATAAGGCCACTACAACCAATGTTGCCTAAACACCTTCTATCCAGCAAAAGCAGATTGTCGAAGAGAAAGAAGATATTGTGTCTTCACATACAATGGTGCATACACAATGCTTCATCAAACCCAGAGACAACAGGTTGGTGGAATATATACAACCCTGCCAGCAACAAGTTCGTGACAACCTTCCATAGACCAAACAACGCAACTTCTCCAACAAGGCACACAACTCACCAAGATTCAGATTCAGAAAATGTTTTCCCCTCTTCCCCGAGAACTCAACGCAATGGAGACAATTTATTCTTAAGGGGGGAGGATTCATCCAGGTGGATATTGGTGGCCACCCACCTGTTCCATATTCCAACTGGCTCATCTCAACAATTTTTAGTTCAATACATTTTTTTGTAATTGTGATTTCTACACTTACGCGACTATCCTGAAGCCCTACACAACAACTAGGTGGATGTTGGTGGCCTCCCACCTATTCCAACTGGCTTATTTTGGAATTTTCCATGTCAATACATCTTTATGTACTTCAAGGGCCATTTTGGAGCTCTAAACAATGTTTTCTTGGATTTTCACAGTCAATCTGTAGACAGACTGTGAGTTTGATGGAATACTGGATATTTCTAGAAAATACATTTCCAACGAGCTATCACACGCCTAAAAGACTTTTGGTGTTTCATCTCCTAGGGTTAGGTTTTTTTATGTCTAGGGTTTTGGAATTCATGTTTATCATAAAAAGGCCTTCAGAGCCTCATTGTAATCATATTCTTGTGAATGAGCATAGTCGTCACATCTCTTCTCAGAGATAAAGCTACCACTATTCTAGCGAGTCTTTCACTCTGAATTTTTACAGTCTCTTTATAATTATTTCATTAAGAGAAATCATGTATTGTTGTATTTCTCTGTTTCTGGAAATTTTCAAGAGTATTTCATTGTAATATATTTGTTTTCATTTCATTCCGAAAATAATACAGATCATAAACATTGCACCCCTTCATTTAATTAACACAAATGGTAACTTCTATTAATTGATTTTCATACACTAATTTAGAGAGCGATTTTTGTATGAATATTCTGGAGTGATGAAAATGAATTTTAAAATTCTACGACATGGGTTTTTTGCAAAAAAATCACAATTAGCTGAAACATGGGATATTTCCCAGGAAATTGTATGAGGTGGCCAATATAGGAGGTTCTTTGAAGGAAACTTGCCCAGATTTTTCTTTCATCATCAAATGCCAGATCAACTTCAGTACATATTATTTTTTCGTGAATGTCTAAATCGACCTCCACATATATCCTTTGTTGGTGATTATTTAAACCCAACTTGTAAACATCTACTTCATGGTTATATTAAAATCGATTCCCTCTCAGTTTCTAGTCACTAAAGATTTGACTTGGTCTCACCATTTTTTGTATTTGCTTCCTCATTCGACCGACAAACATCTTTTTGGTCAACTCAACTAGGAGAAATTTCGACTTGAGTATTTCAATTCTAGTCAACCCATCTTACTTCAGCCTTGACCCGACTTGTATTTAAGTTTTCTTTAAATTAGACCTTTAGGTTACTTCTTTCTTGGACCGACTCGATGTAATGTCCCTTTCATTACGACAACCAGTAGTGATGTACAATATGTAAATATTTTTTTTCTTTGCATTAGGAAATTAAACGTCACCACATAATGAATAGAAACACCATCGACACATCATCCTAATTAATAATGACACATAATTAGCACATTAACATAATTAATAAAGACACATATTCAACACATCATTGTAATAAATAATGACACATAATCAACACATCATCACAATAAATAATGACACATAATCAACGCATCGCCATAATCAATTGCGACGCAAAATCAATAGATCATGATCAACTAAAGCAAGATATTAATACTTGATCAACCATGTCACTGAATATTAAAGGAAAATACATGCCCATCCTATCTTGTATGGTTAGGACCTCCAAAACACATAAGCAATGCTCAAGTCCAGGATCCATCCGATTGATTTTGGCCACTCAAGGTATCAGGACTAGTGACTATTATGAGGAACAAGGAAGTATCTAAATCCCATTAACTCAATCACACGCCGCTACTCAAAACTATAATTATCAACATACTTAATCATCAATTCATCATAGTGTAATTAATAGTCTACTCTACCTAATAAATATTTCAAGCAACAATTGATCGTAATGAGTAAGAGGCTTTACAAAAGAATAATAAATCAAGAGCACACATACAATCTTAATCTCATATAGCTTAACTATACATATTCATCTTAAGTAATATCTTCTGGGAGTATGTAAGGATATGCTAAAATTTCATATTCGTTATGAGAACCCATAAGAAGATAAATCTTCTCAAGTCGTACATTAAATTTAACACTACTTGCATTATGTATCCATCTATAAACTAATGCAAATCATTCATAAACATCATTTATTAAGAAGTCAATGCTTTCATAACCCTCCTTAAGGAACTAAGAGGGTCAATTGTAACTACAACATGGAAGGATTCCAATGCTGCCTTACCCTTATATTGCATAGGAACTATGAGAAGTTTTAGCCCCAAATAAGAATAGAGAAGATAATTCACATACTATCTTGCATGTCCAATTAGAGACCTAAGAAGGTCATGACATATTAAGGTAATGTAATGAGGACGTTATATTCCCACTATGTATCTTAAGGAGATAAAATATATTATTATGCTACAAGGGAAGAATACTACTTTACATATCCAATTGTAAAGAAATAAGAGAGAACCCAATCCCTATTGAGTAAAATATATAAGGATTTTAAATATTAATTAACATAATAATTTATATCCCATAAGAAGATTCAGTTTATTCTTAGGAAACACATAAATATTTAATATCAATCTAAAATTCAATCAACAGTTCTATGAGGATAAAATATTTCAAATGATAAACTCAAGCCTTCAATGCTATCTAAAATCCAATTTAGAATTAAGGAAAACCAAGGTCTCATTGGAACAAGATAAAAAGGTTTCAATTACTAAACTAAAATTTCAAATTTTGAAACTAAAGGGAGATCAACTTCTTTAAATCATGCATAAGGGTCCCAATTCTACTACTATACACATTCCTTGTAAAGGTATGGGGAGTCAATCACAATGAAACTATGACAAGAACACAAACTACCTTATTGAATCATCAAAAGGAGTTATGAGGAATTTCATTTCATAAAAATTAATGGCTTGAAGGTAAAGTGGCTTGTGATCCGTTAGTCTCTAACCTTGCTTTTTATTGAGTGGGTGTCCCTTGTCCCCGTCCTCTCATTTTTCATGATTTTCTGTCAAAAAATCTGTTTTTACCTCTTGGCTTGGAAGATTAGTTTTTGCATTTTTTAAATAATTTTTGAAGTTTTTAAAGATTATGATTTGGTATGATAATTCTTGTCACACCACTTGACATTTCATTATTTGAATTTTCAAAATTTTCCAAGTCATAAAGGGCACTACAAGAATAGCGTTATTCCTGTAGTGTCAGGAATAATCATGGTTTTGCATGCACCACCCTTCCTAAATCGTGTCCTAACTTGTCAAAACATGATTAGAAGATCCTCCTACTTCCTTATGATCTATTTTTTGTTTCTATTTTTATGATAACAAAATTATACAAAGGATTGAGTTGTACTTTCCATACCTGCATCAAATCAACACATCTGATCATCATGGATAAAATCATCACCTTCATATTTAAGTATGTATGTTATTTTATGTAGGGATTATAGACCAAGAAATAACTTTTGGCTTTAAACAACTCTCACGAATTGAGGATTCAACCATCAATCATCTCAAAATTGTCTATAGGATCATATCGATGATATGGCACCCAAAAAGAATGTCTAGATAATAAGACTGGAGCCAGAAGGCACATAGTTGTTTGGAGAATTCCCTCAGATGGCGTAGAAATTCAAGGATGTTGGTTGGTTCGATTTTTTCTCAATGTTCCAGGGGCATGATGAATAGATTTCGATGGTGTTTGCACAAAATTTTGACGGTTTCGAATCTGTGGTTGGCAAACTTCTGATGCATGTGACAAAACATTCTATTGCTAAAGCTTACAGATTTCTAGTGTATGGAGAAAGATGGTGGAAGAAGGAGAATGTGGTCATGGAATTT
>ML839982.1:24609-35061 GCA_009831015.1 Picea engelmannii | reverse complement strand
AAAATAATTAATTAATTAAATTTTAAATAATTTAATTAATTAAAAAAAACTAACTTAGACTCGACGGAATCCCGCGAAACTTCAGACACTGCCTGGCATGGTCATTTACAATGTTCCTAAAAGGTTACTCAATGAACGTGATCTTCAGAGCGCCTTCCACCACTTTGGAGGCAGCCTGGGAGGGAAAAACTCAATGGAAATTAACCTGACTAGTTAGGCCATATTAATTTCCTGAGATGAAAAAACCCTCGATGAAAGGAACTCCCCTGATGTCAACATCCAAGGTACCTGACCTAACTATGATCCATGCAGACATTATTACATTATATACCCTCGCAGGGGTGCGGAGATCCCGTTTACAAGAATTTAAGTGCTGGTGTTTAAAAAACACCCAGTAGAACCCTGCTGTCTTCGACATAGATAATCTTCATGAAATGAGTTGACCTCTGTGCTAAACCAGCGGTCAACACTTCCCATTGAGGAATGCTGTCTTAATGTCCATCTGATGAATTTTCCACCCCATCTGAGTGGCCACTGACATCACACTCCAAATGGAGGTGTAGCGTTCTAACGGGGCAAAGGTTTCATCATAGTCCACTCCTTCCTGCTGTGAGAACCCTCGAGCTACAAATCTTGCCTTGTACGTTCCAACTCTGCCATCTGCTGTATGTTTGATCTTGAAGATCCATTTAGAGCTAACCACAAATTTTTGTTTTGGCCTTGGCACAATCTCTCAAACCCCATTCTTCATTATGGAGGCATATTCTTCTACCATGGCCTCTCTCCCTACTTGCTCCTTGACAGCTTCCTCCAAGCTGGTGGGTTCTAACTCAATAATATCACTCATGAGAGCAGCGTACCTTGAGTACCTTTGAGGAGGTATACTGGTTCTTACTGAAGCTCTTGGAGCTTTCACTTGTTCATTGGCTTCTTTTCGCAATTGTTCAGCCCATTTTGGTTTTCTCCTTTTTAAGGATTCTGGCTGACTTTCTGCTTGTTCTTCACTCTGATCATCATTAGAGTAACTTGTAGGTTGGAGAGGTGTATCATCCTTTTGTGGACCTTCGGTTTCCAGTACATCCTCATTCTGATGGGATTTCCGAAAAGCCCTTTCTTCTTCAAATTTTACATCTCTACGCTCCACTGTCTTCCTTGAGGATGGAGTGTATATTCTGTAAGCTTTGGACGTCTAACTGTATCCCACAAGAATCCCCTTCTCAGCTGTGGGATCTAACTTGGTCCGTTTCTCTGTAGGAATGTGACAGTAGGCCATGCACCCAAAGATACGAAGATGACTGATGTCAGGTTTCCTTCTTGTAAATGCTTTTTCTGGAGTTACATACCCAAGCACTCTGTGGGGACTCCGATTGTGTAGATATACTGCAGTATTGCATGCTTCAGCCCAAAGGAATTTTGGTAGGTCTTGATCATGAGACATTGCTTTTGCTGCTCCTAAAATTGCTCTGTTTTTCCTTTCCGATACTCCATTTTGTTGAGGAGAGGACGGAACTGTTAACTCCTTTTTAATCCCTCATTTTGCACAAAAGCCTTTGAAAGCATGAGATGTGTACTCTCCTCCATTATTTGATCTAAAAACTTTTATTCTTCTTCCGGTTTGATTCTCCACAAGAGCCTTGAATTCTAGAAACTTCCTAAGCACTTCTTCTGAGCTTTTTCCTTTTAGAAAATAGATCCAATTTCTTCTTGAGAAGTCATCTATGAAGCTAATGTAGTATCTGAAGTTGCCCCCTATGGAAGGAGATGACATGGGTCCACAGATATCAGAGTGGACTAAATCCAAAATCTCTTTGGACCGATGATCACTCTTAGGAAATGGCGCTCTTTCGTACTTTCCTAGTGCACATCCTTTGCAAACATCATGATGGTGTGTGTTGAAAGGAGGCATACCGGTCACAATCTTGCCCAAAATCTTGAGGCCCCATGACCAAAATTAGCCATCCTCCTATGCCACAGTTCACAATCTCTACTGCCACTGCTGCTGGCTAGAGCATAATGGGAATCAAACTGAAGTTTATACAGTTTATCCTTTCTTCATCCAATGATTTGCTGAGCTCGTTTTTCCATATTCTTGGGCCTAGTGTAAGCCCTATGATCCTTGAAAGACACTTCATAACCTTTGTCGTCTAAGGCTGATACTGAAACAAGGTTCTTCTTTAACCCTGGAACATAGAGAACATCTGAAAGATATAGGGATTTGGCTGATTCCTTCTCAAATTTCACAGATCCTATTTCGATTGGGTGATATGCATAGTCATCTCCCAGAAGAATCTCAAAATCAAATTTCTTCTCTTCAAGAGTACTGAAATAATGCCTATGACCAGTCATATGACTCGAAGCTCCACTGTCAATATACCACACATCTTGTGTTTGTGTGCTCGACAAGCATGCTCTGCATATATCTTCAGCCATAATAAATTACAAAAGGGCTGCTTAGGACCTACGCTCTGATACCTTGTAAACTTGTAGAGAATAATCTGAAGATGCATACTCATAACAGAAAAAAATATTATAATGAGCAACCACATATAACCAAAGCAACAATTCTGTTCTTATAAATTATTACAGGGAAATACATACAGCAAATGCAAGAGATCTCTTATCTGTTGACTCGTACTCTGTTCTGTCTGCCCAGAATTGTACAAATTTGCCCCCAACTGTACGGTACAGTCTTATTACCTCCAGGCCGTATAATAGACTGAAGTAGGGAATGGGTTCTTTCTTTCTTGTGGAGAATCGACCCTAGCTTGGTCGAGTAATGCGGCACAGGTCTATAGTGAATGCGACCCTAACTTGGTCGATTCACTCCCTCTTCAATCATACCATACCGTACGACGGTATGGTTATCTCCTTCCCTGCTCCTTCATTTCTGTGCAGAATGGTCTTCACACTTTTAGTGTAGGGTCAGGTTGCTTTTATATTTTGGCGAGGATCCATGTGAGAGGAGGAAAATAAATCTCAGTCATTAGATCTCATCTTAGATCGATGGATGGGATATAACCTTTAGTTGAGATAATTTTACTTTTTCTCAACTTAGAGAACCTATCCTTCCTAAAGCAAACTTAACAGTCCCTCTGAGTGATGAAAGTGTTCTCAATCCTTCCCAGCCTTTCTGTGAAGTGCTCAAATTTCTCTTTTGACAGTCCTTTGGTAAATATATCTGCATTGCTTTTGATAAATCCAATGCTTTGGAGATAGCTGTCAATTCTTGCATAACATGCTCTAGGTGCCTGCTTAAGTCCATAGAGAGTCTTCCTTAGTTGACAGACATGACTTGCTCTACTATGAACTTCAAATCCCTGTGGTTGTTCTAGATAGACTTCCTCTTCAATCCTCCCATGGAGGAATGCTGTCTTAACGTCCCTCTGATGAATTTTCCACCCCATCTGAGTGGCAACTGACATCACAGCCCAAATAGAGGTGTAGCGTACTATCGGGGCAAAGGTTTCATCATAGTCCACTTCTTCCTGCTGTGAGAACCCTCGAGCTACAAATCTTGCCTTGTACTTTTCAACGCTGCCATCTGCTGTATGTTTGATCTTGAAGATCCATTTAGAGATTACCACAAATTTTTGTTTTGGCCTTAGCACAATCTCCCAAACCCCATTCTTCATTATTGAGGCATATTCTTCTACCATGGCCTCTCTCCATACTTGCTCCTTGGCAGCTTCCTCAAAGCTGGTAGGTTCTGACTCAATAATATCACTCATCAGAGAAGCATACCCTGAGTACCTTTGAGGAGGTATATTGGTTCTTGTTATCCTCTACCCTAGGAATAACTAAGGAGATCACGTCTCGAGGCCCACAGGTGCTAGACTTGGAGTACCGAGAGCTAGATGACTTGAGCATGGCTCCGGAGGGCCCCTCTTTTCTTCAGTGCAGACCATTTATCAACAACAACAATATCCATCCGACCAGCCTGGTCCTGAAGTAGCTGTAAGTCTTGCTCCATGAGGTAATGAGTCCAGGTATCATGGTATGTGTCACTCAGATTTTTGAAGCACTTGAATATGTTGCATTGAATTCTCCTTCATTTCATAACATTTGCATGGAAATTATGCTCTTTGACTGTTCATATCTGGAATGGTGACATGGTCCCCTTGTAAGTTGATCTCCCTTTAGGATGGGTTGCCATTGAGTGGGTCTTTGAAAGGTCATCATCTGTTCCCTCCATACTTACTACTTTTCATTTTTATTCCTCTCATGCCCCCCTACCTTTGTTTGGGCATTGGGATTGGCCACTCTAGGAAGGGCTGTACCTTTACTTGTGGGAAGAAGGGGCTAAAGGCCCAGAGGGTAAAAGTTGTTGGCAAGAGTTAAAAGCCAAATTGAAACCTTTGAGAAGCTTCGCCCAGGGATTCCCGAGAAAGCAGTAAAAGGCTTCTCAATAAGAAAAGGGAACCCATAAGATACATAAACACTCAAGGTACTAGTTGCTGGATAGGAGGTCTCATCACGAGCCGACCTATTATGACCATGGGCATGTAGCGGTATGACACTACCACCTATCTGGCCACGAAACCAGGGTAGTGACTTTTGGTGGCATAGCCAAAATAAAGGGGGTTTGATCATGAGCCAACCTTATCATCTTCGTGAAATGTTTGTGGGTAACATTGTCGCCTCTGGTCATCAAGCCTAGACAGTGGACACCAACTATTCCCTTGAAGCAGAAAAGCAAAAGATCAAAAGCAATAAAGCTCAGAGTAAAAGGCAATGAATGGGCTAGGAAACAATATCATTTATGACAAGGTGCAACTCGCCCTCTACAAAGGCACCCACATGTAAGACTTACATTTCCTTGTTATTATTGCACCCCATGCCACCTCATACACTTACATGACCTAGATTGGCTCCTACCCGGGAAACACCCCAAACTTAGGGAAGGTTAGGCCAATAGGACACCCTGAGACCTTCTCCAAACGTAACTTGTCAAATTGCATAACATCTTTGAGCATTTGTCTGGGTTAAGGGGGGTTTGATGCACATGTTTAGGTAATTTAAGTATTGGATATGATTTACATGCTATGATCCCTGTGACTTATGAATCCCTGGAGGGCGTACTTGTTGTTGTTGCAGGACCTTGCCCAGTGGACAAGTACACATGAGGGAATGATTAGCTCGGATCTTCATGCTGGCTTAAAGCCCACAGATGGATGCTGTAACCCCAACTAGGGGCAAGAAGACATTGACGATTTGCACCAGGAAGAAAGAAGGACGTTGCCTTTGGAGGCACCCTGGCAGACCTAGACCCAGGGGGATCTTTCTCTTCCACATGAACGTTGGCCCTTGAAGGCCTAGGACGTCACCATCATGACCCTGGACGTCATCCAAATCTAGGGTTTTCATTTTGGAGGTAGTTGTGAGCTTGGTGGCACATGTGGGCATCATCTGGGGCCTCTGGAGGCCAAGCGTTCTACATTCTAGGCCCAAGGTTCCACCTTGGGTCCTCAACATCACCCTAGATGGGCATGACATCACCCTTGGTGGTGTCTTTAGATGATAATTAAATTTATTTATGACAAATTTGGATTTTAATGTAAATTGGCCAGGTCAGCCTTAATTTTGACCTAAAATTAATTAAGGGTCAAAGTTTTGTATAAATAGAGATAAAGTACTCTCATTTTGACATCACAACTCCTCACACAAGAGGAAGAGGACTGAAATTTGCACCCTATTTTGGAGTTCTTGGCTGAAATAGTGAGGCGCACTTGTCTTGGAGGCTAAATTTTGCAACTTGGATCATTTTTGGTGAAGTGACTTGGCGATCTAGGGTTTTATTGCTTGATTATTCTTGGTGAAGTAAGTAAATGTGCAATTTTCATTTCATTTTGAATGGTTATGGTATATTTGCTTATTCATGTTAAAGATTATGAAATTGCTTACTTGACAAACCCTAGGAGTAAAGGACTTAAGATGCTACTTCTTTGCGCTTCATTTTGCTAGACTTTACTAAAGTGATTTAACCTAGACACACTTCTAAAGCCCTAAAGTGTTAGCACTTTAGAAGCCGTTGCCTATGTAACACACCCACTACCATAATCAAATTTTCGTTGATTTCTGCAGAATCAGAGCCCCCGAAATATCTATGGAGGCCTAGCGTAAGCTAGCTCTTTCTTTCTCTCTGCTCCCATGTGATCGCAGGTCATGATCACAGGTCAAATAATCATGGCGCCTCTTTGTATTTCGCACCTCAGCGCTACAGGGATGTCGAATCGTTCGACTCTGCAACCGCCAAACCCTGACAGGGTTAGTGACTGGCCAATAGGGACGAATCCCTACAGGGTTAGCAAATGGCCATTAAGAATGGCCCTGTCGCGCGGTTGAGTGGAGTACAGGTGGCGAGAGGGGAAACACGACACGGTGGGCGACGTGACAGGAGACAGGTCCCACTTCACACGCCACACCATTCTGGACCCCCCCCATTAAAGGTAGAATGGCAAGGGGGGTCTGAAATTCACCTGAATGTCGTTGATCAAGGCGAATAAATCCTGACCGTTCCAGAGTTGCATGTTCGATTACGAACCCCCCCCCTCACCGCTAAAGGCAGAACAACAAGGGGGCTCTGGAATGAAGCCTCAGCCGTAGATCTGGGCGGGTGGACTTTGGACGTCCAGATCTGCTTGCCACTTACCCTAAGGTGCATTCGCGCCCCAGCTTAAAGTTGACATCTCTTCTTCACATCTGACGGTCGTTATAGACCCTGAGATCCTCCGAAAGAATCTCGTCCGTTCATCGGGACTTAACCACATGCTAACATCTCGATATTTATAAGTCTGGATTTCGGGGTTTGAGAGCACGAGGGAACATGCCCTTCGGTATCCCGAGTGCCGAAATGCCGAAGTGCCAAACAAGCCTAAATCGGTGATTAGCCCCTTGGGTTATGCCTTGGTCAATATGACCTCTTCCCACATGACCACACTCTCTCTTCCGTCGGGATTTATCAAGGTGAGAGCCTGACCTCTTGTCAATGGAACTCCCGAATCCCCAATCCCAGATTTCCCGAAACGGGTAATCTCTCAACATGTAGCCTCCCGAAATCGGTCGGCCTACGATTGCTTCGGGGTTTCCACCATGGAACATCCCGATCTCTCGTCACCAGAACTCCTGAGTTCCCGACTCCTGATTTCCCGAAATGGGAAATCTCAGGACATGTGGCCTCCTTTAATCGGACGACCCGAATCTACTTCGGGGTTTCTACCATGGAATGCCCCGATCTTTCGTCACCAGAACTCCCGAGTTCCCAATTCACGATTTCCCGAAATGGGAGATCTCACGACACGTGGCCTCCTTTAATCGGACGGTCCAGATCTATTTCGGGGCTTTCGCCCCTATTCACTGGGGGTTTAAGTTTTAACCCTCGAGTATCTCCTGACAGATCCAACGGCTGTCGGGTTTTCCAACCGAGATCTGACGGCTCAGACAGGTTCCTAACTTGTGCATTCTCCCACAACTTCCTGGACGTGGAAAAATCAACGGTCCAGATGTTCTCATGGGCCTTGGGGATCTACGATCTTGATCTCTTCGCTACCCACGAAGACACAAAAAGACAAAGTGGTAAGGCATTTAACCCCCTACTTTCTCCTACCAATCTAACGGTCATGGGTGACCACAGATTTTTCGACGGGATCTCGTCCGTCGATCAACACCTATTCAGAGTTAAGGCGCTTAACACTCCAGTTTCTTCTTCCGATCTGACGGCCGTGAGTGACCACCGATCTCCCGATGGGATCTCGTCCATCGATTCGATACTTATCAGGGATTTCTTAAGGCCTTGCGCCTTCACGTCCTTTTTCCAGGTTCTTGATGGGCTTTTCGAGAAGGGTATCTCTATGGGGAGGTTTACCAAGGGTACTATCTGAGGCAGATAAGGGTATCTCTCTCTCGAGAACCAGGCGTGAAGTCTGAATTAGATCAGTATGCATATAAATAACGATTTATGAGAACATAAGCCATACGTAGTCTTTCCATATAAACATACAACTACCAGTACTGATCAAGACACCATACAAACATTCTTATAATGAAATCATTCACAATTTCACAACTTATGATCATAAATGTCAGCATACATATATTTCAAGATGCCAAAGGCAAAACACTTATCAGAAAGTAACACCAGGGGTTATGCAACTACTGAGAGGGGTGCTCGTTTCCACCCAACTGTAGGCTCAGCGACTCCCAACGGATTTACCACTAGCCACCCTCGAGCTGAGACCATGATGCTGTGAGACTGCGTCTCTGTTTGCCAGTGACTAGGAGCGAAGGTTACTCTCCTTCCTCTCTGCTATCACCCACTCTGCACATCGCCAAAGTTCTCTTTCTCCCCTCGCGTCCCCCCCAATCGCTTCTCCCCCACGCCTTATCCTCTTGCGAGGTTGCGTGTGGCGTGATTTCCCTCGCGCTGGTCAGGCCTGACGGCTCTACGGATGGGCGGTTCACCTCCCCATCCCTCATTAATTCTTGAGGAGCCATCTACCTACCAGCCTGCGAGACATTTAATTCGGGGTCAGCGAGCCGCTTTTGGTTCTCCGGGCCAGTGGAGTCCAAATACGGTATTGATTTTCGGTGGAAGTTAACGCCACCTTTCCAGGTGCCTTCCACCGCCTTTCTACAACCATCGTGGTCTCTTTTTCAACATATCCCCTCTCAGCAGTCCTGCAATATAAATTCATAATATTATTCATATTCATCGACCTTTTCCACAAGGTCCATTCACATCACATATTCACATTTCTGAGTTTGCCACAGCTCTTGGCCAGTCCAGTTATTTTTACAAACTGGGGGAAACAGGGTGTTACAATTCTCTCCCCCTTAAAGGAACATCATCCCCGATGTTCTATCTATCAACATGTCATGCATGTTTGGATGCAAACAAAATCGGATATGCCTGTTTCATGGCATCCTCCATTTCCCATGTAGCCTCATTTGGGCCAAAATGTTTCCACTGCACCTTGACTTGTGCAATGGTTCGGTTCCGGAGCGGGGTTTCCTTTCTGTCCAATATGCATTGGGGTTCTGGTAGAAATTCTCCCTTTGGTTCCATCTGGATCACAGACCAGTCAATTATATGATTAGCATCATGTACATATTTCTTCAGTAATGAAACATGGAAAACATTATGTGCTTTTACTGTGGGAGGAAGTGCTAGCCGATAGGCTACAGGTCCCACTCTATCTAGAACCTCAAAGGGTCCACAATACCGGGGTGCCAACTTGGCACAAGCTCCCACTTTCAGGGAACTCCTTCTGGGCTTAATTTTGAGATATACATGGTCTCCCATTTTGAACTCTCTTGGAGTTCTCTTTTGGTCGACATAACTTTTCTGTTGGTTCTGAGCGAGCTTCAGATTTTGTTTTATCTAAGTCATTTGCTGTTCCATTTCTTTCAACATATCGGGTCCAAAAGAAATCCTGTTTACAGGGTTACTCCAACTGACTGGAGTATTACACGGCCTACCATAGAGGATCTCGAAGGGACTCATCTTTAAGGATGCTTGGTAGCCGTTGTTGTAGGTAAATTCTACCAATGGCAGGTAGTCTTCCCATTTTCTGGGTTGATGCATTACATGCATCCTTAACATATCCTCTAATATTTGATTCACTCTTTTTGTCTGTCCGTCGGTTTGAGGGTGATAGGCGGTGCTAAACAACAATTTGGTCTCTAAACCAACCATTAGTGATTTCCAAAAATTGGAAGTAAATTTTGTGTCTCTGTCAGACACTATCTCTTTCGGCATACCGTGCAGTCTGAACACCTCTTTCATGAATACCTGGGCGATATCTATCGCCTTGCAGGTTGATTTGACGGGGATGAAATGAGCAGACTTGCTCATTTATCCACCACTACCATAATGGCGTCATTCTGTTTGGTTGAATTTGGCAATCCAGTGATAAAATCCATGGAGATGGTTTCCCATTTCCATTCTGGGATGGGTAAAGGTTGCAATAGTCCTGCTGGGTGTTGATGTTTTGCTTTAATCTGTTGGCACTCTATGCATCGGGCCAAATATTTGGCTGTGTCTTTCTTCAATCCACGCCAATAAAATTGTTTTCGGGTGGCAGTGATCATTTTCTGGTATCCTGGGTGACCAGTATATGGTCTTTTATGTAGTTCATCCATAATGAACTTCTTCAGGTCGTCACAATTTGGAATGTACAGTCTATCTTTGTAAGTGAGCAGACCTCCTTCGGTCATCTGGTAGCCTTCACATTTTACTCCAACGGGTTCTTGCTGTAGGTACAGGGTCACAGTTTGAACAAAGGGATCTGTATCCTGTGCATTTCTGACTCTATTCTTGACATCTGTCTCGCAGGTACTCACCGCTGCCAGGTGAATTGTTTTCATGCTTCTGCTAAGGGCATCAACCACCCTATTTTCTTTCCCTTTAATGTGTTTGATTTCAAAATCAAATTCGCTAAGGAGGGCCATCCATCT
>ML839981.1:55911-76607 GCA_009831015.1 Picea engelmannii | reverse complement strand
TTCATAAAGTAAGTACATCATTCTTCTTCTCTTGTCCATTCAATACTTTAGAACTAGGGAAAGAGTAGTATTCTGTCACAGTTTGTTCCAGATCCAGGTGGATCTGGGGAGATTGGTCTGTGTCCGCACTCACGAATTTATCCATGAACACCCCCTACCCAAATGAGAGTATCAAAAGTATCGGAAAGTGAAATTCCAGCGCTCCTAAGAGCTTGAGTGAAGTCATCCCAAGTTGATGCATCGACTCCACCAAGATTAAGCTGACTACTGTTGTACCAAGTATCCGACAGAGGGGTGGCAATAGATTCCACACGCGCTTGGGCTAAACATACAATATTACAAGAATCTAGAAGAGATCTTAGAGAGGAAGGGAGGATCGACCTGTTCTCCAATCCAAGAATCTTGTCTCTTCCAAGACAGATGTCCTTGCCTGAGCCGGGCCTCCATCTGAGCCAGTGCAATATGACATTAGAAGATGATAAAATTCCCTTCCAAAATGGGGACGCCCTCTGCTGTAAAAGTGAAGGTTTTCTGATCCAATCAAGAAGAGACTTTTTTCCCAAGTATTTATCAAATATGACACGGTGCCAGAGGCTGTTATGAGTTAAAGCCCGCTAAAAAGAGTTGGCTAGGAGAGCTGTGTTAAAAATAGCCAAATTTTTGAGTCCCCAACCCCCTGCTTTAATAGGTTTTGAAATGATATTCCAGCTACAAAGGTGGAAACGGTGGGTGTCCTTCTGACCATTCCATAGAAAGTTGAAAGACAGCCTGCGCAGAAGATTCAAAATCGTAGAGGGAATTTTCTCCATAGACATCCAAAAGACAGAAATACTATGTAGTACTGAGTTGACGAGGATAAAACACCCTCCTATGGACATCCACTTGTTGCACCAGAAACTAATCTTCCTTTCGAACTTTTCCACCAGCCAGCACCAGTCTTCAGAATTTTTTGCTCTTGGATTTAATACATAACCCAGGTACTTGAAGCCTTGACTTAATTCTACAAAAGTGAAAGGTAGAGACTCTTTTAAGGAGCAGAGCTCATTTCCTACTAAACCCCAGTAATAAGCTGTAGATTTTGTAAAATTGATGCTAAGGCTCAAAGCTGAGCAAAAAATATGAAGCAACTCCAGTATCACAATCCATTCCGAAGGAGTAGCCTTTGACATCAAGAGGACATCATCAACAAAAATTAGATGAACCAAATTTATAAATTTTGAAACCTTTATACCTGAGATTTGTTGATCGGAGATGTTTTTTGTTAGCAGCAAACTAAGACCTTCCATAATCAAGATGAAGAGATACGGTGATAGAGGGCAGCCCTACCGGAGGCCCCTCTCGCTTCTGAAAAACTTAGTCGCCTCTCCATTAATTAGAACAGCAAAAGATGCACTAGAAACACAGGCCATCATCCAATCTGTTAACTTAATACCAAAACCAGCTGAGAGTAAAATCAACCTTAGGAAGCCCCAGTCGATGCTGTCAAAGGCTTTTTTGAGGTCTAGCTTCAGTACCAGGGCCTTTTTGTTTTTCTTTTTAATGCTATGAAGACCTTAATGAGCCGCTCCTATGGCGTCCTGGATTCTTCTGCCTTTGAGAAATCCCATCTGTTCAGCAGATAGGCATCTTTCTAAAAATGGATTGATTATGTTCGAGAGGATTTTTGAAATAATTTTGTAGATAAGATTGTAGAGTGAGATGGGACGGTAGTCATTGAAGGAAGCAGAGTTATTTTCCTTGGGGATTAAAGCTAAAAAAGTGGAATTTATGCTGCCAATGACTTTGCCGATTATACGCAAATTCTCCACCATTTGCAGAAGGTCATCTCCTACGAGGTCAAAAAAATGGACGAAGAATTCAAAAGTCCATTCGTCAGGGCCTGGACTTCTCTCTTTCTTGAAAAGGGTCAGTATAAATTTTAGCTCCAACAGTGTGATAGGTCTGTAAAGTTCAGCAACTTCCTCCTCGGATACCATGGTTGGGTATAGGTTTGCAATGAAGGAGCTATCAGATAAGTTTGTGCTATCACAGGCCTTGAAGAAATGGAAAAAATGAGAAAGAGCCGCCTCTTTTATAGCTTTCTGCCCTGTATGTGTGCCACCAAATTCATTAGAGATGGACCAAATAATTTTTTTATTTCTGTTAAAGCTGGCAACCTTATGAAAAAAATTTGTATTGGCGTCCCCGCCTCTGAGCCAGGTGGCTCTGCTCCGCAACCTCCAGCTGTTTTCCTCCTCAACAAGAATGTTATTTCTGTTAAGTTCCAGATCCTTTAAAAGCTCGCTGTCCTCCTTTGATAAAGCGCCTCTGCTCGATTTCTTTATGAGCTTAGAAATCGCAATCTCCAGTTCAATTAAGTTGTGGTGATCTTTTTCCTTTTTTTCTTTGAGCCAAGCTTTTGTGTGGATTTTTAAAACCTTAAGCTTCCACACCATACGCTGCTGGGGATTGGCTTCCTGCAAGAATAAGGGATTCTTCCACACGGTATGAACTATAATATTAAAGTTCGGATCCACCAGCCAATGATGATTAAATTTGAATGGATAAGCATAGTGCGTCAATGAAGCTTGCAGTTGCAAAATGACGGGAGCATGGTCAGATACGAAGGGTAGTTCTACCCACGACTTAAACAGGCTCGCCTGGGACAGTAAACAGTCAGAAACTAAGAAACGGTCCAGGCGTCTGGAAATTGAGTCATTACCTGCACGACCGTTTCTCCAGGTGGGGACCAGACAGGACGGCAAGATGTCTACAAGATTGTTTTTGGCGAATAAATTTCTGTAATAGGCAAGTTTCTGCCCTGAGTGTGAGGCCCCCCCCCAATTTTCATCCTCCGAGAGAATTATATTCAAATCGCCACCCAGAATGAGATTAGGAACGGTGAGCAAACCGCTGTCAGCTAAATTCGACCATAACTTCTTTTTCTCAGCGCAAGGCCCATACACAATGAGGAAAGCCACCTCTTGGTTGGTTTTTAGATGGCGTCCGTCCAACAAAAATCCTCCAACCGTCAGGAAAGGTGACATATCATAAACAAAGGGGTCCCAAGCGACCAGAAGACCTCTCGAATTACCAAAATAATTCACAGCGGAGGAGAACCAGGAAGGGCGAAATCGATGAATAAAGTCTCTCGCCTTTTGCTCTTCCGAGAGGGTCTCTTGAAGAAAAACTATATTCGGAAAAGTTCCTGCAAGCAATATTCTAAAAGAGGCAGCTTTGAGAGTGCCTCTGATCCCTCAGATAATCAGGGAGAGTACCAACATCACTTAGTTCGGGCTAAGGCCTTCAACGCTCTAAGGGCCTTCCCATCCAAGGGAGGAATGTCAGTAGCTTTTGAGTGGTTGCCAGCGCTTTCCTTTTTCTTTCTGGAGCTCCTCGTCTGTAGCAGAGAAATTTCAATACCCAATCCTCTAGTCCACACAAATTCTTTCCGATCTTTGAGTGAAGGAAGGTTGTTGGAAGTTCCAGCCTTCAAGGAGAGATCAATGAGTTCTTTTCCACGAAAGATTGGAAGCTGGGAGGAGCTACTGGGGACGAGAGGTAGGGAGGAGGAAGTGATAGGTAAATCGGAAAGGAGAGAGTCATCCTCCTCAGCTTCCCTAAAACCCGTTAATACCTGAGTAGAAGCTTCTGAAACCAAGATAGTGGGAGAGTGGTTAGGGCTCCTACTCGGAGAAGTAGGAGGAGAAAGGTTCAGAGGGGAGGACCGTTCCAAGGTAGAGGAAACTTTGACAGAAAAGGGGGTTGATTCAGTAATCGAAGGGGAGGAAGAAGTGGTAGCAGGGATATCAGAAGAGTAGGGATCAGGGGAAGGTTCCTCGGTATCTAGGGAGGGAGGCTTTGAGCCAGTGGAAGAAGATAGCCAAAGGGAAATGTTCAGTGAAGCCTTCTCTTCTTCTGTAAGGGACAAGAAGAGATGAGGACAGTGGAGTTTGAGTTTATCTGCTAGGGAGGGGGACTGAGTTAAGGGATCAGGGGGAAAGGGGGAGGATGAGACATTCAAAAAAATCAAAGAGGGATCTTCATCCACATAGTCAGGGGGGTTTAGAAAAAAGTCATCAGTTCCCAAAGAAGCAGAAAGATCCTTACCAGGGCAGGAGCGTCGAAGATGTCCTGTTCTTCGGCAGTGATTGCAGCGGAAAGGGACCCCTAGATAGTCCAGTGACTGGGCTATCTTTCTGCCTCTCCATTCTATTTCCAGGGGCGCCATTTTAGTTTAAACAATATAATAAATATTAACTATGACACAAATGATAAATAATGAAGAATAAACAAGCGTTGCATGGCAGCTTAGTCCCTACCACTTAAATTTGGAAATGAAGATGATAGTTAACACTCTATAATTATTAATGATGATGATTACTTTGAAATATGAATAATATGCTAACAAATGAGCGAGTTTCATAATCTTAAAAGAATTTGGCATAGACTCACAAGGGATGGAGAAAGCCTTATTGCTCCATGATGACACATAGTTTATAGATTTGTCATAACCGGTACTGGACAAAATATCTTACCATGATTTTACTTTAATGTAGCTCTTGTATAGTTTTGGGATTAACCTGAATTTCCTTCTAGTTAAGCTAAGAAAGCCAAATGCAAATTGCTATATAGCTATGGCTATGAAAATGTAGATTTCAAATAAGCATCTCCAAACAATTACCTATATATATGTGTGTGTGTGTGTGTGTGTGTGTGTGTGTGTGTGTGTGTGTGTGTGTGTGTGTGTGTGTTAACAATATCATCTCATATATTATATAAAGATGCTATAGCTATATAAATAAATGCTATGGCTATGGAGATGCTTATTACCAGTCTATATTGGGAAATGTAAATTTTAAATAATATATAGCATAGCCATAGCTATATATCTATGGCTATGGAAATGTAGATTTCAAATAAGCATCTCCAAACAATTACCCAATTAACTTTTAATTAGAATCCAATGCTCATAAATAACTAATCCCCAATAACAAAATAATACAGTGAGACCAGACAAGTGATGAGCGAAAGAGTAATTGATTGAGTGAATGAATAATCAATCAAGTAATGAATTAGGTAACTCACACAGTAGAATAGAAGTTGGGTAATTGGCAATCTGGTTCCTACATTATCATAAATGCATATGTTGAAGCACACATCATCAAGTGAGCTGGTGTCCAATTCTACTTCGACCTAAATGTTCATATCTCTCTGTCAAACGAAAAACGTTTCACCTATCACATGAAGAAGTTGTACACTTGTCCAATCTCATATCCTCGTCTGATCCTGAGCACGTAGGTAGTGACAATATTATGATTTTAACCTTATCATTTTTCAAGTGTATAATCCTGGACTTGCAAATATAACATCCGTTTAGCCATCCATATTAGAAGTTTCCATTTCGAGGAGTTTTGTTTGGATATGGAGATCTATATTGGGAAATGTAAATTTTAAAAAATATTTTATTGTGGTGGTGTAATAAGTGCTATATATGTTGTACAACCAATTAGAATCTGTTGTTATTGATTATGCAATTAATTTTAAATATTGAAATACGTGAAGGCAACAATAAGACTTGAAATATATTAACCAATTAGAGATGAGAAAAAATAAATATTTTTACTATATCAAAAAATATATATTTATTTTCTTAAGTTAAACATTACATTTTACAAACAAATTTAAAATATAAAGCAAATTAATGCCAAATCAATAGAAAACTCATTGCTATAGCAGGGACTAATAAGAGGAATTTGGAAAAGATATTTAATATTAACTATAGTGTAACATTACAATAATATATGCCTTTTTTATAAAGATTGCAAATGGTTATAAGATATAACTACTTATTTGATATGAGGTGGTTGAGTGATTATCTCAACCATCATCCAACAATAATTTACTGCCTGAAAATTTGATATTTGATGCAAGAGCATCTCTCCACGTCAGCCAGCCAGCCCATGTCAGCGCACGCATTCAAGGATGAAGAGGTGCAGCCTCATTTCAAACTTGAAATTTGAATGTAATTAATGTTGTAGGTTGTTGAGCCATAAATTCGTGCCTTTGTGCAGGCATTAGAGTAGATAGCCTTGAATGTTTTGTAAGGCTGAGATCTAGATCTGATTATGGACTAGACAGCCCATTCAATGTAATTGAATAGGGTAGGTAGATTGGAGGGAAGAGATCAAAGAGCCCCTCATGTGAAAGATCGAGAGATCTTCTTTGTATGATAGGAGAGATCAGAATAGAAGTAGAGAAGCAGAGAGAGTTGAGAAGGAGCCGAGACTCTGTTAAAGTTCGTGCTCATAACACCCTTGTAAAAAGAGGCATTTTATTAATACAAACCAGAGCAGTTTTTCCTGCATATTGTCTGTGTTGTGTGAATGTCTTTATGTGTTCTTTATATGTTGTAGATGTATGTTGTAGGTATGCATTTGCAGGGGTTGTTTGATTTCAGGGTTAGAGGTCTTTGAGGCTTCACACCAGGAGGGTGTGACAAAACATTGTGGGTTCTGATAGCCATGCACAGGGATGCATTTCTGAACTCTGCGAATTCAGACAAAGGCGTACCAGGAGGGAACAGTAGCTGAAATCATCAACTCAGAGGAAGACCTCAAGGTTGTTGAACACCTTGGAGGCAGGGCTTTGTATGAGAGACACAGTTGCAGACAAAAACTCTATTGTGAGTTATGTAGAGCTCTGCCAAGTGGGCATTGAGCATAGGCATAGGTTGCATTGAAGAATAAATTTGTTGTGAGTTCAACAGAAGTCAGAATCACTAAAGATTCTAGACACTCTGCCAGGAGGGCATTGAGTAAGTGCTAGAGAGCACAAGAAGAACTCTTTGAGTTATGAAATTGAAGAAGAATCCAAGGAGAGGGATCTTCGTAGGGTTGTTGAACACCCTGAAAGACTTAGAAATAGGTTGCTTGAGCGAAGGAGTGCCAGGAGGGCATCAGATTTCTCCATCTTAAGGAGAAAGAAAAAAGACTGAGTTCCTTAGAGGTCAAAGCTACAGGAAAGCTCAAGATGGACAACACCTTTGTGTGCGAAGACTCTGCAGGGGCACAGAAGTCAAAAGAACCCTTTGAGGATTCAAAAGGGCCTAGCTCAGGAGGGTGAGTGCTTTTACACACATAGGCCGCAAGAGGTTGCAGAGGCCAGAGAGAGAGAAAAGCCTTTGGAAGGTCTAACTTTAGGGAAGCTCGGGAGGAACATCATCATTGAGAACGCAGGCGAGACTCAAGGATCATAGAGCTCGCAGAGGGAGAAACAAAGGTTGAGGCCTTTGGACACTTGGAGAATTCTCCCAAGTTCAGGAAGAAAGCACAGGATCATGAGAGAGCACAGCTGTCATCGGATCTGTCGAAAGGATCTGGACAGTTGAAAGTTTCTCACGTCTAGGAGGCAGCATAGGAGGAGCGCACAGGAGGGACAGATTTGAACCATCAGATCTCGTTCAGAATACCCGACAGCCGTTGGATTGGCAGGAAGTTGCGCGGGGTTTAATCCTTAAACGCGCAGAGCAGAGGAGAGAAGTCCTGAAATAGTGAATACATCGGGATTTTGGACTTCGGGATTTCGGAAGTCCTGATGATGAGAGATCGGGAATCTCCATGGTGAAAGTCCCGAAATAGATATGAGTTATCCATTGGAAGGAGGACACATGTCGTGAGATCACCCACATCGCAGATTCAGACACCAGGACTCACAGAGGTAAGCATTTCGACTTCGCACCTAGCGAAGTCCCGAAACAATCTGGACCGTCCATCTGTGGAGGACACGTGGTGAAGATTGAGGGTCCATCGGTATTTTGGATATTGGGGATTCTAGTTGACAGAGGATTTGTGTCACTGGGAGTCACAAGTCGCAAAATCACGAAACGATGAAGACCTTCCATCTGAGGGAGGACACGTGGCAGCAATCCAGGACTTCAGGGAAAATCCTGAAAGGAAGAGTCCATCGGGATTTCGAAAATCAAGAATTCGAGAGTCTCGTTGACAAGAGGTCGGACTTTTGTCTTGATAGATCCTGAAAGGATCTGAGCCATTGGATCAAGAGGGGCTTAGATTTGTTGATCTTCTCAGAAGAGGGGAACCCAGGATTCGAGATTTTCGCATTTCGGAATTCGGAACTTCGGGAGTTCCGAGGACAAGGTGTTTGCGCATTTCGTTGTTTGGAAACCCAAAATCGCGAAAGGAGAAGACCCGGGTAGAATAGCATTTTGGCATTCCGGGTATCAGCTTTTCGGGAGTCAGCATTTCGGGAGTTCAGAGGACAGGAGGTTGGGCTCTCATATTGGTAAACCCTGAAATAGGACTACGGTCACGGGAATAGTGGTCACATGGACCAAGGCATAGCCCAGGGGGATAATTGCTTATTAAATTCGTTTCGGCATTTCAGCATTCCGGGGATCGGGAGATCAAGGGGAAAGAGAACTCTTGACATCGGGAAACAGAAAGTCCCGAAACCCAAAATTTCTTGTCGGGGAAAAAGCCATAGACATGTACAGAAGTCGTGACAGAAGGAGGACCTGTGGATCGGGAATCTGAGATTCCAGCAGGGAATCAAAAGAGCAGCTTCGGCTTGGATAAGTGAATGAACGATCCTGTGAGCATACTTTGGCCCGAGGGTCACAGGGAGTCTATGTCAACTTTGGTATCAGAGCTTGAATCTTGTCTGTAGATTTCAGGCAAGGGAAGCGAAGAGGATGCAAAGGAAGACAGAGCGTTGGAGACTCTGTGATGATTTTTTGCAGGTAGGCAACAATCAAGGAGACAGTCAGGAGGAATGTAGAAGAGGCTAGAGACACTCAGGGTGCAGAGTGACAGCAGCAGATTTTTCCAGGAGGGCAGACAGATATAGCAAGATGGCTATTGAAGGCCGTAGATATGTTGGAAGGAAAGACCCAGAGCTGATGAGAAAAGTAGAAATAGATGAAGAGCTTGCTGATATAAGGGCGGAGATAGAAAATATTGCATTGCGGATGCAGCAGAACGCCAAGTCGAGATGGGTATATGAATGGCCCATGAGGAAGCTGAAAGAAAAATGGCTAGTCAAGGAGTTGATGGCTAGAAGACAGCGTAGGTTGTTAAGAGGATGGTTGAGGCATGCTGAAAATCTCGATGGACCTGAGGAGATGGTTCAGGTATGTGGACCAAAGACTGGGAGAAATCTCAGTGATGCTGAAGATGAATTGGGATCGGCTGAAGATCTCAAGGACTGCCAGGAGGGCAGCCTAGAAATTCCCAATTTCCAGAAGGGAAAAGAGTTGAGGTCACTGCGGGATCTCACAGACTGTCATGAGGACAGCCAGGGAATTTCACGTTGCCAGGATGGCAATGATATGAGGTCAATGTGGGATCTCATGGACTACCAGGAGGGCAGTAGAAAAATCCCAATTTGCCAGGTGGGCATGGGAACAGAAATGGGACTGTTTGAAGGTCTCATGAACTCAGAGGTGAGTTTAAATCAGCCCGAGGAGCTGACAGAGTAGATGACATCAGAGATGGATTTGGATCAGCCAAAGCAGCTGACAGAGAAGGAAGATCGGAGAAATCTTCTAACGATTGGGGGAATTGAAATATTCCTGTCACATAGCCCAGAGGAGGCCAAAGTCTGTGTTGCAGATGAAGCAGCAACAATAAAAGAAAGACAGCCAGTTATGACTGTCAGAGAAGAAGAATTGGAGCAGACATTAGAGACTTCCCAAGTAGGGGAAGAAGATGAGCATTCTGAGGAGTGGCTTAATATTTTCAGCCAGGAAGCTGAAAAGACTGTAGCATTGGAGCTTGCAGAAGTTGAAGAAGAAGAGGCAGACATCATGAGACTTGTTGATTTGTCTGAATAGATTGAAGCCCTGGAGAGAAGGGTGATAGTGCAGGGAATGCACATCCAACAAGTGAGGTTGGAAGTATATGAAGGATATGACATGGGAGATCATGATGATCTGCCCATCTGCAGAAAGAAAATGCAGCTGAGGAGACTGCATGAACAGAACCAGCCACTGGAGCAGCTGGACAAAGTGATCAAGGAGATCAGGGAGTTGATGTTAGGGTCAGCTGAGACTACCAGCAAGGAGAAGCTGGGCAGAAAGACAGCAGCAGAAGCAGCAGCAGCAGAGAGATGGGGCAAGGAGGCTCCAGAAGATTGTTTGGGATCCAGGAGGATTTCAACAACTGAGATGGGAAGCTCATGAGAAGGAGCTCATAAATTTTGCAGTTGAGGAGTATGATGCAGGAGCATCTCTCCATGTCATCCAGTCAGCTAACCAGACCATGTCAGCGCACACATTCAAGGATGAAGAGGTGCAGCCTCATTTCAAACTTGAAATTTGAATGTCATTAATGTTCTAGGTTGTTGAGCCATAAAGCCGTGCCTTTGCACAGGCATTAATGTAGATAGCCTTGAATGTTTTGTAAGGCTGAGATCTAGATCCGATTCTGGACTAGATAGCCCATTCAATGTAATTGAATAGGGTAGGTAGATTGGAGGGAAGAGCTCAAAGAGCCCCTCATGTAAAAGATCGAGAGATCTTGATTCGGATTATTTTCGGTATGAAATGAGAGCGAAGATATAATAAAGAAATGCACAGAGATATCGTGTATATCCAGTAATATAACAGAAATATATTAGAGATGCAACCATAAACATAGAGATACAGTAATACATGATTTCTATTAATGAAATAAATGTACAAAGACTGTAAAAATACAGAGTGAAAGACTCACTAGAATGGTGGCAGCTTATCTCTGAGAAGAGATGTGACGGCTACTCGCATTCGCAAGAAGATGGTTACAATGAGGCTCTGGAGGCCTTTTTACAATAATCAGGAATGCCAAAAGTCCTAGACATCCAAAAACCTAACCCTAGGAGATGAAGCGCCAAAAGTCATGTGGGCCCCGTTTGGGTAAGTTGGTGCATCAACTTCTCAGGGTCGTAACTTTTGCATACGATCTTCGTTTTAGGCGTGTGATAGATCGTTAGAAAGGTATCATTGAGGAGATTCATTTTGGGGGCTCAATCATGCCTTTGGCTATTATTGAGAACCTCGATCTTGAAAAACCTTCATTTAGGCCCTCAAAATGGCCCCGAAAGTTAAAACCTGCTAAAAATAGTAAATTGCCAAAATGGCCAGAAAACTGTTTTGAGCCATTTGGAAAAGGTGGGTGGCCACCGATATCCACCTGGATCAGATCTTCTTTGTATGATAGGAGATATTAGAATAGAAGTAGAGAAGCAGAGAGAATTGAGAAGGAGCCTAGACTTTGTTAAAGTTCGTGCTCAGAATACCCTTGTAAAAAGAGGCATTTTATTAATACAAACCAGAGCAGTTTTTCCTGCATATTGTTTGTGTTGTGTGAATGTCTTTATGCGTTCTTTATATGTTGTAGATGTATGTTTTAGGTATGAATTTTCAAGGGTTGTTTGATTTCAGGGTTAGAGGTCTTTGAGGCTTCACACCAGGAAGGTGTGACAGAATGATGCGGTTTCTGATAGCTGTACACAGGGATGCATTTCTGAACTCTACAGATTCAAACGAAGGCATGCCAGGAGGGCACAGTAGCTGAAGTCATCAACTCAAAGGAAGACCTCAAGGTTGTTGAACACCTTGGAGGCAAGGCTGTGTATGAGAGACACAGTTGCAGACAGAAACTCTGTTGTGAGTTCTGTAGAGCTCTGCCAAGTGGGCATTGAGCATATGCACAGGTTGCATTGAAGAAGAACTCTACTGTGAGTTCAACAGAAGTCAGAATCACTGAAGATTCTAGACACTCTGCCAGGAGGGCATTGAGTAAGTGCTAGAGAGCACAGGAAGAACTCTTTGAGTTCTGAAATTGAAGAAGAATCCAAGGAGAGGGATCTTTGTAGGGTTGTTGAACACCCTGAAAGACTTAGCAATAGGTTTCTTGAGGGAAGGAGTGCCAAGAGGGCATAAAATTTCTCCATATGAAGGAGAAAGAAAAAAGACTAAGTTCCTTAGAGGTTGAAGCTACACGAAAGCTCAGGACGGGCAGCACCTTTGTGTGCAAAGACTCTGTAGGGGCACAGAAATGAAAAGAACCCTTTGAGGATTTGAAAGGGCCAAGCTCAGGAGGGCGAGTGATTTTACACACACAGGCCACAAGAGGTTGCAGAGGCTAGAGAGAGAGAAAATCCTTTGGAATTTCTAAGTTTAGGGAAGCTCAGGAGGAACATCGTCGTTGAGAACATAAGCGAGACTCAAGGATCATAGAGCTTGCAGAGGGAGAAACAAAGGTTGAGGCCTTTGGACACTTGGAGAATTCTTCCAAGTTCAGGAAGAAAGTGCAGGCTCAGAAGAGAGCACATCCATCATTGGATCTATCGAAAGGATCTGGACCGTTAAAAGTTTCTCACATCCAGGAGGCAGCATAGGAGGAGCACACAGGAGGGACAGATCTGAACCATCAGATCTCATTCAGAATACCCGACAGTCATTGGATCGGAAGGAAGTTGTGTGGGGTTTAATCCTTAAACACGCAGAGCAAAGGAGAGAAGTCTCGAAATAGTGAATACATCGAGATTTCAGACTTCGGGATTTCAGAAGTCCTGATGACGAGAGATCGGGAATCTCCATGGTGAAAGTCCCGAAATAGATCTGAGTAGTCCATTGGAAGGAGGACACGTGTCACGAGATCACCCACATCGAGGATTCGGACACCGAAACTCACAGAGGTGAGCATTTCGACTTCGCACCTGGAAAAGTTTCGAAACGATCTGGACCGTCCATCCATGGAGGACACGTGGCGAAGATCGAGGGTCCATCGGTATTTCGGATATCAGGGATTCAAGTTGATAGAGGATTTGTGTCACTGGGGGTCGCAAGTCGCGAAATTGCAAAATGATGAGGACCGTCCATCTGAGGGAGGACACGTGGCAGCAATCCAAGACTTCGGGGAAAATCCCAAAAGGAAGAGTCCATCGAGATTTCGGAAATCGAGAATTTGGGAGTCCCATTGACAAGAGCTCAGACTCTTGCATTGATAGATCCCGAAAGGATCTGAGCCGTTGGATCAAGAGGGGCTTAGAGCCATTGATCTACTCAGAAGAGGGGAACCCAGGATTCAGGATTTCAGCATTTCGGAATTCAGAACTTCGGGAGTTCCGAGGACAAGGCGTCCATGCATTTAAGTGTTTGGAAACCCGAAATCGCGAAAGGAGAAGACCCGGGAAGAATAGCATTTCGACATTTTGGGTATCAGCTTTTCGGGAGTTGGCATTTTGGGAGTTCATAGGACAGGAGGTCGGGCTCTCGTATTGGTAAACCCCAAAATAGGACTATGGTCATGGGGATAGTGGTCACATGGACCAAGGCATAGCCCAAGGGGCTAATTGCTGATTAAAGTCGTTTCGGCATTTTGGCACTTCGAGGATCGGGAAATCAAGGGGACAGAGAACTCTTGACATCGGGAAACAGAAAGTCCTGAAACCCCAAATTTCTTGTCAGAGAAAAATCCATAGACATGTACAGAGGTCGTGACAGAAGAAGGACCTGTGGATCGGGAATTTGAGATTCTAGTAGGGAATCAAAAGAGCTTCTTCGGCTCGGAGAAGTGAATGAACAATCCTATGAGCATACTTTGGCCCGAGGGTCACAGGGGGTCTGCGTCAATATTATTACGTAAGTTTTATAATCTAACACCCCCTCTTAAGGCATACACCACTAAAACAAAATTCACTAAAATAAAACACACATTCACACAACTAAAAATAAAACCAGACATTTTTTAGAGGCTTCGTCTTTGAATACAATGCTTGGACTAATTAGACTCCTTCAAGTTGCTCCCTATTCCACGGAAAGGTATAGCCTCCTAGCTATTATCCAAGTTTCCTAATATCATTGGATATCATTAGCACTTGAAATGTCTCATATCCCTCGAAAAGGTATGATACCGAACTTCCAGATCCTAAATCTCCCTTGAACTATTAGACAACAATCCCCACATCTAAGTCAACTGACACGTCCCTTATGGGCCAAGTGTCTGTATCTGCGATGTCATTGTTATGACACACTACTATACGTGTCGGACACCACTTCAACCCGTGTCATGAGGTAAGGACACGTCATAAAACCGTGTCGGACACCATTCTAAGGACGTGTCATGATTTTATGACACGTGTCCTTCATAAAGAAGGTCGCGGGAGGTTAAAAACGATTTTTTTATTATCGTTTAGTTGTTTCATTAATTTATATGACTGTGGAGGAAGTCAGATTTCATCATTTCAACCATTGGTTGATTTGTATGATGTATCTTTTTCGGAGTTCATGATGTATCATTGATCAATATCTACTATCATCTATCAATATTTTGTCTATTTTCGTGATTTTTAACTTACATATATATATATATTAATGTTTTAATCCATTCTTATAGTTCTTTGCATTTCAATAGAAAACAGCAACATAAGACAAGATCACTGAGAAATACACAATCACAAGAGACATAGCATTTATCCTGGGAAACCCTCTAGGGGAAGAAAACCCAGCAAAACTTCCTTATTATAGATAGTCAATACAATGCCAAGAGATAACTCAAACAAGTACAAAAAGTCCTCTCCCAAAGATCTCTCTCTCTCTCTCTCTCTCTCTCTCTCTCCTCCAGTTGCAGCTCCAAAACTTGTCTCTCAATGAACAAGTGAGTGTGTGTCTAAGTGAGGCACTAGCCTCCTTATTTATACAATACTAGCATGTGTGGGAGTGTCCTTTCACTAGCAAGGCTGACTTCTTCTTCTGGGTGGTTATAACCACCTTTATTATATTATGGGGCTTCTTATATATATTTTGGGGCCGACTTCTTGTTTTTCCTATTACAATTACATTATGACCAATCCGCAAAAGGGGATTTGGTCCTTTTATAATAGCCGACATGATCAATCCACAATGGGGATTGATCCAATGAATAATATATCAATAATAATCATAATACACTTTGCAGTTACATTATTTCAACACTCCCCCTTAACAAGAAGGGTATTCTACAACAACATTAGATGAGAGAGAGGCCTTTATCATCAACAGCATCACGAGGAAAACATCATCAATATCATCTTGGAACACTGACTGGTGTATCTGTAAATCATCGGAATTTTTCTTCATCGACAGCATCGTCATTCTCAAAGGAATGCAATCATCATATTCATCAATATGGATTAGTATAAAACTAATACATCATCATCACAGCACGAGTCTAGCTCATCATCATAATACTGGACTGGCTTTACGTCACAGCTGTAAGGCTGGAAGCACATTACTCATCTTTCTTTACGTCAAAGCAATCAAGCTGGAAGCAAGGTACTTGTCTTGCTTTACGTCACAACAATCAAGCTGGAAGCAAGATACTAGATTGGCTTTACGTCATAGCTATCAAGTTGGAAGCACAATACTAGTCTCATCTCATCATCTTGCTTTACATCACAACCATTAGGTTGGAAGCAAGATACTAGACTGGCTTTACGTCACAACTGTCAAGCTGGAAGCACAGTATTAGTCTCATCTCATCGTCTTGCTTTACGTCACAACCATCAAGTTGGAAGCAAGATACTAGACTGGCTTTACGTCACAGCTATCAAGCCGGAAGCACAGTACTAGTCTCATCTCATCGTCTTGCTTTACATCACAACCATCAGGTTAGAAGAAAGATACTAGAATGGCTTTACATCACAGTTGTCAATCCAAAAGCACAGTACTAGTCTCATCTCATCGTCTTGCTTTACATCACAACCATCAGGTTGGAAGCAAGATACTAGATTGGCTTTACATCACAGCTATCAAGCTAGAAGCTCAGTACTAGTCACATCACATCTTCTTTCTTTACATCACAACAATGAAGCTGGAAGCAAGAGATGTCTCATCATAGCAACTACTCCCCCTTTTGAGGAAGGTCATTTTAGACTATACCAAGCTTATCTCGAAAGTGCTCAAACTTTAAACAAGATAGAGGCTTGGTCAACACATCAGTAACTTGTTCATTTGTGCTAACGTACTGGAGCTTTATGGCTCCTCTCTGCACCATGTCACAGATGTAATGATATCGGATCTCTATGTGCTTCGATTTATCATAGAATACAAGATTCTCTGTCATCTTTATGCAGCTCTGGTTGTCACATAGGATCGTGGTTTCTTCCATCTCTAGGTCAAATAGACCGGTCAACAACTTTCAAAGCCATATAGCTTCGCAGCTAGAAGAACACGCAGCAATGTATTCTACTTCCACTGTGCTGAGAGCAATGTTGGATTGCTTCCTACTCTACCATGAGATCATGGATGATCCCAAATTGAAACAACATCCTGAAGTTCTTTTCTTGTCAGAAACACTTCCTGCCCAATCTTAATCAGTGTACCCACTCAATGTGAAATTGTGATCTCCATCATAACTGAGACCATAATCTAATGTACCCTTAAGGTACCTCGTCACATGTTTTGCAGCCACTAGGTGAACATGTTTGGGTTCTAACAGAAACTGACTAAAGGTGTTCACGACAAAACAAATATCTGGTCTGGTGTTCGTCAGGTACATCAGCGATCCAATAATTTGTCTATACAGCATAGCATCAATCAATTCTGACGAACTATCGACCATCGGCTTCAGCTTCGCTTCCATAGGTGTATTCATTGACTTTCACTCCAACATGTTGAATCTCTTCAGTATTTCGACTGCATACTTCCCTTGGTTAAGGAAAATCCTCTCTGGACTCTGCGGTACCTCAAGACCTAAGAAATAATGCATTAGGCCAAGGTATTTCATCTAAAATTCTGAGGCAAGTCTCTTCTTACATTCAGTGATGAGATTTTCTTCTCCAGTTAAGAATAAGTAATCCACATATAGCAACAGTATCACTGGCTCATCGTTCATAACCTTGAAGTAGAGGTTAGAATCTGCTTTACTCTTGGTAAATACCAAGCTCGTCAGAAAACTGTCTATACGACCATACCAAGCTCTAGGAGCTTGCTTTAATCCATATAAGGCTTTCTTCAATTTGCAAACATGAGATTTCTTGTTTTCAACTTCAAATCCTTGAGGTTTCTCTATATACACTTCCTCTTTGATGACACCATTTAGGAAGGTTGTCTTTACGTCCATCTGGTGTAACTTCCACTTCATCTTAGCCGCAAGGGCTATGATGGTTCTTATCGAAGTGTATCTGGCTACATGAGCGAATGTCTCTTCATAGTCAATGCCTTCCTTTTGAGAAAAACCATGAGCGATAAATCTTGTTTTATACTTCTCAATACTTCCATCAGCAACATGTTTTGTTTTGAAGAGCCATTTGGAGGATACCATGTCCTTACTCTTCGGTCTGGGAACTATTTCCCATACATCATTCTTTATTATGGATTGGTATTCCTCTGTCATGGAATCTTCCCATTCTTTCCTCTGAATGGCTTCTTCAAAGCAGGTAGGCTCCTCCTCTAGGAGATCACACATCAAAGAAGGTAGGCTCCTCCTCTAGGAGATCACACATCAAAGCCATATAATTGGAGAATGGATTTGGTCTTTTCACCTGTCTCGTGGTTCTTTCGAAAACACCATACTTCTCTCCATCTTGAATAAGCTCTCTAGCCCAAGCTGGCTTTCTTTTATGGAGGATCGTCATCTGAGGAGGTTCTTGAACTTCTATTATATCATGGTCTTCTAAAATTTCCTCATCAGGGGAAGTTACGAATTCCCTTACTGGTTCTACGGCTCTAGGAACCTCCCTCACTGATTCTGCAGTTATGGGGATTACAGGTTCCTCTTCATATACTTCTTTAAGATGGCATCTTCTTGATTTCTTTAGCGTTGCATCTTCATCAAAGGTCACATCCCTGTTTATATCAATGTGACGGTGACCTGGTATATAAATTCTGAAGGCCTTGGAGACCTCACAGTATCCCACAAATATTCCCTTCTTTCCTGAGGGTTCCATCTTGTTTCTCTTCTCTTTCGGAATGTGTATAAAAATTGGGCAGCCAAATATTTTGAGATGTCTTACCTTTGGCTTCTTTCTGGTGAACATCTCTTCCAGGGTCTTCAACCCAAGTGCACTATGGGACAATCACTTCTGCACATATACATCTGTCATTGTTGATTCTGCCCATAAGCACATAGGAAGATCTTGATCATGGATCATAGTCTTCATAGCTTCCATTATCGTTCTGTTCTTTCTTTCAGCTGCACCGTTTTGTTGATGATTATAGGGAGTAGTGAGTTCCCTCTTGATCCCAACATCTTTGCAAAAGTTCATGAACTCTTTTGAGATATATTCTCCTCCATTATCTGACCTGAGTATCTTAATATTTCTTTCAGAAGGATTCTCTATCAAGGCTTTGAATTCCTTGAACTTGTTGAACACTTCATCTTTAGATTTCAAAAAATACACCCAGGTCTTACAAAAATAATCATCAATAAATGATACATAGTATACATACCCACTGATGGAGGGCGATGGAATTGGGCCACACACATCTGAATGAATGAGTTCTAGGACTCCTTCTGCTTTGATGTCTCTCTTCGGAAAAGGGTTCTCGATATTCTTCCCTTGTGCACATCCATTGCATCTACCTTCATGATCAACCTTGAGTTCTGGTAAGCCTGTGACATCTTTTCATATGTATGGTAGCGCCTTGTAGTTGATGTGAGCTAATCTTCTATGCCAAAGTTCACATGAGTTTTCAATGGCGTGGGTCATGGCAGCCTCTGAGTGACCCTTTAGCTTATACAAGCCATTTTCTTCACTTCCAATGATGATTGCTTCATTTATGGTTTCTCCTTTATCCCACATAAGAACTTCTCCATCTATAAAGGCAACTCTGAAGCCTTTATTTTCTAAAGCTGAAATGGAGAGTAGGTTCTTTGTCAAACCTGGTACATAGAGTACATCCTTCATCTTCATTGAATTCCCTGAATTTAGTTTGTAGTTTGATTCTCCCACTCCCTTGATGGGATATTGGTAATCATCTCCAAGTGTCACTTTTTGAGAAAACTTATTTTCTGAAATAAAAGAGATTATGTCTCTTTGACCTGTCATGTGCTTTGATGCACCACTATTAATGAGCCAAATGTCCTCTCCAGGTGTTATTGATCCTGAGAGGGCCGAGATTAAGACATGGTCTTTGATCTTCTCTCTTATCATCTTTGCAGGTGGCTCTTCATCTTCGACTGCATGGGCATGGTGCCTCTTATGTTTCATCTTGTATTCTTCTCGTCTGGCTGGACAAAATTTCGCAATGTGTCCCATATTGTCACAATGGTAGCATTGTACAGAGGAGTAATCTCTTTCCTTTCGTTGTCCTTTCTTCTGAAATCTCCTTGGATGAGATTCTTTATGATTGAATTTGTTTGGGGGTTGAGACTCTTTATAAGTCTCTTTCTGGAAGTATGAATTCTTCCTTCCTCTTTTGGTGTGAGTAGCTAGGGCTTGATCATCATCTCTTGCTAGTAATGCTTCACGGTTAGCTACTCTTGTCTCTTCTTGAATGCATTCTTCCCATAGACCAACAAACTTTAGTTTCTTTGTTCTGACACAAATCGTTTGGATGAATGCATCCCAAGGTCTTATGAGACCATTTAGGGTTGTCATTATAACTTCATCTCCGTCTATAGTATCTCCAATTGCTTCTAGTTGTTCTTTGAATTGGGATATTCTGGAGAAATATTCTTGGATTGATTATCCCTTCTGCATTCTTGTATTCTTGAGCTGAGTTATAAGATTCATCTTCCGGTTTATGTTCTTTCCTTCATATAGTCTATTTAGTGCATCAAACATTTCTTTCGGAGTCTTCTTTGATGACACATAAGTGATCAGGTGGTCTTTGATTGAATCTGCAATGATTCTTTTGGCCCTTATTGTGTCCTTCTGGTGCTTTGCTTTGTCTATGGCTTCATCGGGTTCCGGCACTTCTTCTTTAATGAATATTGCTAGGTCATTCTTTTCAAGAATGATTCCAATCCTATACTTCTAGGAATGGAATTTTTCCACACCTTCCAACTTGTCAACAAGCTTGGTGCTTGCAAACATCTGTTACCTGGAGCTAGGAAAATGACCGAAAATGAAAATGCTCAAAATCAAATTCTGAACTTACCAGGAGATGCGCTTGGCTGAGGCAAGTAGCCTGGTGTGTTTGGATCTGAGAAAATCCAAATTTTTCCCCTCCAAACTTAATATGTGAATTTTTGGATTGGTGCTTCAGGTTTTCTGGTACCTTTGGTACTCTGGTATTTCTGGTACTTCTGATACTTTGAGAAACTAGGGTTTCACTTTCCAGGAGATCTAGCCATTGAAAAGGTGCACTAAGGGTGCCAAAGTAATCCATGAGGGAGGGCGCACTTTTCTAGATGGTTTTAGGGATGAAATACCTCACCAACAAAAAACCCTAATTTGCATGTACGACAACAGTGACGTTTTTCACTTTTCTCTTGTGAAAGATGCTTTCTTCAGCTTGGATCTGATACCATGTTAATGTTTTAAGCCATTATTATAGTTCTTTTCATTTCAATAGATAACAAAAACATAAGACAAGATCACTGAGAAATACACAATCACAAGAGACACAGCATTTATCCTGGTAAACCCTCTAGGGGAAGAAAACCCAGCGAAACTTCCTTATTATAGATAGCCAATACAATGCCAAGAGATAACTCAAACAAGTATAGAAAGTCCTCTCCCAAAGATGTGCCTCTCTCTCTCTCTCTCTCTCTCTCTCTCTCTCTCTC
>ML839981.1:43978-55702 GCA_009831015.1 Picea engelmannii | reverse complement strand
TATATATATATATATATATATATATATATATATATATAACGTTCCCTTCGTGTCCTGATTTCGTGGGTCGTCGTGTCTATATTGGATACTCGTATTCATGTGTCTTGTATCTTCGTGCCAGGTGACTTAGCCCCACATGTATGTTTCATAACCCAAATGAGGTATATTTTCTCTGATCTACAACCATCCTGGACTATTGAACAACGATATTTATTCCAATCCCTCCATGTCTTCAAAGTGTGGGCCCTTCAAGTCCTTTTGATTGTATTTTTATGTTTCTTTATTTGGACAACCATCTTCAACTTGTTTGAGTCATTGGAGTTGAGAAATGACTTCGATCATATTAGACTGATCATCCTTCTCATAAGAAAGACATATGAAATCCAATTGAGAAACATTAATAACCCTTGCCTTGACATTGTTAGAATATAATGGATGTGCTCATTTTACCATTGACAATATCACTATTGTCACCCAACGATAGGTTGAAGCCACCTTCCGAGCACCTTAACCTTGACAGAGAATCACTCTGGAAGCAAACCCTAGGCTAGATAGTCAAACAAAGGGTAGCGCATCTTTCCCCAAGGATAGTGCACAACAATAGTTGATCAGATAGTCCAAACCCTAACCAAGAGATAGTCCAAGCATAACTGCTAGCTCCAGCAGCTGCAATGGCAGCTCTTCTCCAAACTTGCGCAGAAACTGGGCAACTGCAGTGCGCACAAGTGTTGCTCTGCAATACTGAGACTGCCTGCCAGAATGAAGACCGGCCTCCTGTATTTATAGTAATTCTAGCTAACTGGCAGGGCCAACTTCTCATTCTGGGTAATTGTCTGTTCAGTGTATTATTATTACTTCTGGTTTACTTCTTCTCTTGGAGGCTAATAACCTAATATAAATTATCTTCTTGAACCGACAAGTCTTCTAGGGTTATTAGCCAACTCATTAGGGTTTCTCTTGCTTCTCAGAGTATTCTATTCTCGTCAGGTTTACACGTGGAGGTAAACACCTCCCGCAGCTACCATAATATCAACACTCCCTCCTAGATAGGGAGGTATTACAGGTAATGGTCTTGAGCACAAAACCATACCATTCACCCGGTAGCATCAACATAGTCGTCTAGACTCTCTCATGTTTAGATCATGAGCATCATCATCACCATCAGTGTCATCAACTGCATCATCTCTCGAAACCATACTTCATCTGAGTAATCAGACATGAATCTAGATAAGTCACTCACACCACAGAGTGATACAAGAGCCATTCTTCTAATCTGGACATATGTCCTAGAAGAGTAGATGTTCTAAACCATTTTCCGTCTAGGACTGTCCTTTAATCATCCATCTGGCTGATAATCATTTACCAAACTGTTGATAGTCTTCAAGGAAATCGGAACAAAAATAGAACACAACTGTGTCTATCCATAGTAGTACATAACTACAATCCAGTGGTACACTACCACACCAAGTAGCAAACAAGTACTTGATCAGTAACATATAGTCACGAACAATGGAACACATCCACCATAGTAGTATACATCTACTGTCATACGATCTTCATAACAATCATCTGATATTAACCTGCACAGAAACAATGTTATGATATAAACTAAATCATTTGGGCCAATATTTCACTCACGTCTGTGAGATATGAAAGAATATCTGCCCTCAGAGTAGAATAATGAGATATCTTGACTATTCTTCTCAAGCAAGAAAGAATAATTGTCATGTCTTCTGAACCTAGACCATTCCCCAACCTGGGCCATTCTTCCTACACTAATCAAAGTGCACCCTAGAGAGAATGTATAAACACTAAGGAATGACTGTCCCTGATTGCTGAGCCTAGACCATTCCCCACCCCGGGCCATTCCTCCTACACTAATCAAAGTGCACCCTGGAGAGAATGTATAAACCCTAAGGAATGACTGTCCGGACCATTTCCTCTATTAACCATAAGAGGAAAAGATTGTTCGGTATCAGCCTCCAAAATGGACCATTCCTCGTGTTAACCACAATGAGAAATCGTTGTCTGACGAGGTAGGCCAGTTTTCTTGAGTAACCCTCAAGAAGAGAGATTTCCCTAGACCACTCCCCATGTTAACCACAATCGGAAGTTGTTGTCTATGATACATGATCAATCTGGACCAATTTCCCATGTTAACCACAATGGGAAATCGTTGTCCGTCAGAAATTTCAATCCACTTTCCGAACTGGAAAGAATCTTCTCATCCTGGACCATTCTTCGAACTGAAAAATGACTTTCCATCAATCAGTAATACATCAGTGCTCCCTCCCAACCTGGGAGTCATCTCTTCCTTTTTCAATAAGGAAGTCGTCTCCACAAGCTCCAACTTGAGTACACAAACTCTTTCATCTTGGACATAAGTTTTACCAAAATGTCTGCTTATCTACTCATCTGTGGAGATGTGTATTGGAGAACCACTTTCTTCTTTCTGGACTTCATCACAAATAATGTAATGCTTGATTTCAAATGTACTTTGGTCTGGAACACTAGTTTTCTTTGAAGACTTCATGTAGCTCTGATCAATAAAGTATATCATTGTTGGAAAGCTGAAACATATCCATGTGGCACTTCTTTTGTCATTAGGAGATCTGATCTACTAAGTAATTATCTTGATACAATATCTTTGTTATAGGAAATATTCACCACGCTTCTATTGTGCACTGGAGGTTCCCACCGAGTTTATCTTTTTCCATCTGCATACAAGGGTCTCTTTTTGGTATGCCTCAAAGTCTTGAGATTGCTCTTTATACGTTCTTTGTTCAATTTCTCTAGAGAACAGTCTTTGCATTTATCTGATGTAGAACTCCAACTCATGGATGTTGCGGATGATATAATGACTCATGTAGAGATATGTTTGGTTTACTGGAACAAGTAATCATCATAGTCTTCTCCCGCCATTTGGGAGAACCTCTAGTTCTAGATCTCATAATGCTTTCATTCATAAGTCTTCCATACATTGTTCTTCATCACGACTTTCAATTCCTCTGCTTGATTTCTTTTAGTGAGTTCATATCAGGCTGGTAATCTTGTGATTCTCGGTACAATTACTGGTTGTTCTGGCTTCTCTTTCTTTCTTGGAATCTTCATGTTCTTCTTCATGTTTTTCTTTAGCTCTTGGGTCCATGGAGTTTATTATATATTACATGCCCTAAAGATTCCACTTCTTCCTTTCATCATAGGATCACGAATGTGAATGGACAACCATGGATACTTTAAGGCTTCTCTTCGAAGAAGACTTCTTCTGAGGTTGAGCTGAACACGTACTGTCTTTTATGGTTGCTACCATGGATATATACTCCATCATCTTCAATGGATCATAGGATTAGCTCCCTCCTAATCCTTGCTTCATGCATGAGTATATAATCGGCTCCTTCCATCTAACAAAGTCCATGCTTTCGTCTTATTGTCTTTTGCAAAACATCATAAGTCTTTCTCCAATTTTTTCTTGATTGTTGAGTTCTTTCTATCTTTGCTTCTTCTAAGTCTCTTCATGATTGATTCTGCTTTCAGCTTATCTTGTAATATCTTCCACATGATTTGTTTGATGTATTTCATCCTTTCATGTGTATTATCTATCTTGTATGATGATAGCAATATTTTTCTTGTTTTTCTTTCATAAGTATAGTTCTTCTTGGAACATATTATCTTCTAAGAGATATATATACAAGATATGTACAATAACTATGACGAGTATTGTTACCTTTAGAAGAAGAAATCTCTTTCATCATGCTTAGTCTTCTTTGTAGGTTTCTTTTCTTCGGAAACTAATGCTTCGTGTTTCTCCTTCCTTTTCTTTAGCTCGAGACAATGATTCTTGTAGTGACCATACTTTCAACAGTTGAAGCATTGTATTTCTGAAATGTCTTTCTCTTGATTTGTCTTCCTCCTTGATTCTTCTTGAGCACAACAAGTCCAAAGTTCTTCAAATGTCGGATATTCCTTCCTTGTGTTCATGCTTGCAGCAAATGCATCCCACATCTTGGGAAGACCATTGAGTACTATGTTTACAAATTCCTTCTCTGAAATGATCTCTTCAATAGCTTGTAGTTGATCTCTTAACTGGGAGATCCTTACAAAGTATGATGTTATGCTATCATCATCTTTCTTCTTCATGTCATGGAGCTCATTCTTCAAACTCATTTGTCCAATGTTTCTTACTGAGAAGAGGTTTGTTAGGACATCGTACATCTTATTCAATGAGTCGGGATGGAAGATGTAGGGTATCAAGTGGTATTTTATAGATTCCACTATGATACTCATAGCATTGATGTCACCATCTTTGAACTTCTCCATAACTGCAATGTTCTTTGGTTCCTTCTCTTTTCCTTCTTCAAACTCTGGTTTCACGATATCCAACACTTTATTCTTGGCAAGGATGAGGTCAATCTTTGTCTTCCACACTCTGAAGTTAGAAGCTCCATCTAACTTGTTTTCTGACTTCATAGAGTAAGTCATGGATACTTTGACTTGGTCAACCCTAAATCTGACCAACAACTCAAACTTGACGTCTTGGCTTGTTGAGAGTACCAGGAAATGCGTTAGGCTAAGGCGCACTGATCTATCTGAAGATTAGGTCAATCCCTTCACTTAAGGTGCCTCAATAAGAGGATTATGTTTTCTGCAACTGCACCTCCTAGTAACCCTAGCGGCAGTGTCTTGGAAGTGCCTTATGCTAGTAACCCTAGCGGCAGTTCCTCAGTGAGCTTAGTATCCTAATGGCTATGCTTCCTTCCAGCTTTTAGACTGAATGAAGGAGGTGTGGGCCCATAACCTATTAGAATATAATGGATGTGCTCATTTTACCATTGACAATATCACTATTGTCACCCAACCATAGGCCGAATCCACCCTCCGAGCACCTTAACCTTGACAGAGAATCACTCCGGAAGCAAACCCTAGTCTAGATAGCCAAACAAAGGGTAGTGCACCAACAATAGCTGATCAGATAGTCCAAACCCTAACCAAGAGATAGTCCAAACATAACTACTAGCTGCAGCAGCTGCAACGGCGGCTCTTCTCCAAACCTTCGAAGAAACTGGGCAACTGCAGTGCACACAAGTGTTGCTCTGCAATACTGAGACTGCCTACCAGAATGAAGATTGGCCTCCTGTATTTATAGTAATTATAGCTAACTTTCAGGGCCGACTTCTCATTATGGGTAATTGTCTGTACAGTATAGTATTATTACTTCTGGTCGACTTCTTCTCTTGGAGGCTAATAACCAAATATAAATTATCTTCTTGAGCCAACAAGTCTTCTAGGGTTATTAGCCAACTCATTGGGGTTTCTCTTGCTTCCCGAAGTATTCTATTCTCATCAAGTTTACACATGGAGGTAAATACCTCCCGCAGCTACCATAATATCAACAGACATGAGGGTCACAAGCAATCTCCAGGTTTGGATCCATGAGAGTATGTAAAACCCCACATTGATTCTTGGATAGGGATAAAAAAATTAGGCATTGTCAAACCGTTCTGCATTTTGGCATTTTTCCTCAGAATTTGATGATATGAATTTGGGTGAAATCCTAATTTTCTGTTGTTTAAATTGTGTTTCTGAATGCATGAATGGATTTTGCATACTGAAAAACCCCTTGGTCACTTGGATTATATAGAGTTAACCATTCAAATCTATAGATCCAACAATTTCTCGTCAGATTTCGGGCAAATTTAAATGGATAATATCCCTTGAAAAAGAGACAAAACATAGAACATTTAGACTACAACAATTTTTTAGCCCAATATGTCTTTTCTCCCATGTTATGTCAACAAATTTCTAAGCAAATATTAGCTCTACCAGAACTACATGGAAACTGTAAACATCACTCTTGTCACTCACTGTTCTAAGCCTCCTAAAGGCTCTCACATTGCTACTAAGAGCTTTCTTATATTTTCTTTTGAATTCTTGAGTAAAATTGTTAACTAAACCATTGTCAAAGTCCTCACCGCCCAAATGGGTATCTCTTTCTATGGCCTTAACCTCAAAGATACCCTATTTAATAGTTAATAGAGATACAACAAGTGCTCCACTCCCCTAGATCAAAAGTCAAAACATTTTTCTCACCAACAGACCTAGCCTTCTTGTCTAGACCATAAGCATTTGCAGTTGCAATTGGTTCGTTGATGATTCTCATCACATTTAAATGGCATCGTCATCCTTTGTGGCCTACCTCTAAGAGTCATTCAAATATGTAGGGACTTTGACAACATTCTTGATGGTAGTTCCAAGATAAAATTTTGTTATCTCCTTCATTTTAGTTAGAATCGTGGAAGACGTTTCCTCTACAGCGAAGTGCTTCTCTTCTCCTTTTTATGTAACAACAATCATAGGTGTTATCAATGAAAAATCGTCCGCAACATTGCATGCAAATGGTTAAGGAAACACAACAATGCCAACAACAATTAGTCCACCTATAGCACTAAAATGTATTCAAAAGACAAAAAATTGTACAATTGGGTCAAAAATTGACATGCGCAAATTCACCAAAGGAAGCACGTGCACAATGTGCAGTATGCGCAAGCCAACAAAGCCCTCGGAGCGCACAATGTGTCAAGTGCGCGACTGTGTACGAGAAAAACCGTGCACTTCTATGAATGATGCATTTATGGATCTTGTCGGCCCCTCAACCACTTATGGACCAGCTGCCAACATGATTTGACCCTCATATTTGAGCAAAATCCGAATGTGACGTTGGTCAAGGACTAGAGGGTGCCCTAAAAGACCCCTTGTTCACACCAAAAACCAATTACATTTTGCCTTGAATAAATGTTATAAATAAGAACCATGGGTGCACTAAGAAACCAAGATCTTCATTGTATTGTTATGCTGCAAGAATTCTCCCTTGAGAATCTTCTTTTCTTTTTGAAGCCTTCAAGCACCATTGCAATAGGCCATTCCACTCACCTCTTGAGGGAATAGGCATTGTTGTTCTTCACCATTTGTCATTTTCTTCCATTGTATGAAGAGATCTCCATTATGGAACTCAAGAGCCCTCCCAGAGAGGAAGAGGGGACTCATAAGTCCTTATTTTTCTCTACAGTGTTTTGCCTACTGATATAGTGATCCATTGGTAGCATTATGTTGGTGATTGTTTGATTTTCATGGTTCTAAGTTTATCATGCTTTCTAACTTTTATTCCTTAGTTTTTTTAGCTTATTTATTTGTTTATACATGTGTTCGGCTTATTTAACCCACTCACAAACTTATGTCTTGTCTAGCAGACTCATCTAGACATGTAAGTGTTGTTGTTTTGCTAACCCAAGTGACAAAACCAATACAATGGATTGGATACCATACTGGGAACCGATATCAAATTCCACCCTATTTGAGCTTAGAGAGAACTTATTTTTAATCAATTTGTCTTGCAGGTACCAAAATCGGCTTAACCTAACCTGCCAAAGGCAAAATTCAGAGCTCGAGAAGGAGTATTTCACTTGGAAATTTTCTCCCCCGACACATGACAGGAAGTGCACGGATTTTCCTACCCACAGACGCGCACTGTGCGCCCACTACGCATCTGTCAGAGTTGTAACCCATGCATCTCTCCAGTTTTTCAAAAATGTAAGGGTTTTATGATGATTTGAAGGCCCTTAGCCTTCAGATTTTTGTTTTCATGCATTTTGTAATGCAAATGCACTCCACTTAGAATCATTTCCCATATGAAAGGTTAGCTAAACATAGGCACTTAGGGGGTAAAAAGAACCAAATATTCTCCTCTTTTTCTTTGGTTGCCACATGGATGGCTTGTTTGGCTTGTAAAATTTTAAGTTGAGTTTATTGTTATCATACATAAATCACTTACGTTCGAACTAGAAGTTAACTTTAACCCTTGAGTATGCTCTTCTCTCGTACCCTAGTGTGATCTTGAGAATCAGAAAGGTGGTTAAAGGGACAATTCATCTCCCTTAACAAAAAATCTTTAGGAGAGGACAAAACCCCTCTAGGGTTCCTCTTGGTTTTTGAAATCATCTTAAAGTTTTGTAAGGGCCCATACATGCCCACATGTTGCAAACTTAAGATAGTTTCTTGAAATTGTTTTCTTAGTTTACATCACCATCTAGAGAAGTTTAAAAATCAAAGTAACGAGCCCATACATGTCCACATGCTTACAATCTAGGATAGTTTTCAAGCTTTCTTAGTGTAAACAACATTTAGCGAGTTTAAAGGATTTGTGAAGGACCCATTTATCCACATGCTAGTTCTTTAGGGATTTTAAAATTCCGCAAGGTTGTACCAATGACACGTAGTAAGCTAGGTAACAAATATTTGTAAGGACCACGGGAAGTCCACTTGTTGCAATCTCACACCTAACTTTTTAAAAACTTGGCACACTTTCTCACTTACTTGCACCCAAAGTCACTCCTCACACACATAATTTCTATTTTTGAATAGTGGAAGTGGAAATAGGCCTTCTCCAAAGGAATTATGAAACGTCTCACTACTTCTTTGTAAATTATCCACACCCAATAATTCAAACGAGATTGGTTCACACCCCTAATCTCTTAGCCCACCACATCTAAATTTTTTCTAAAAAATCATCAATTTTTCCTCCATGGGAGGTGCCAAAAGAATTTTTTTAGTTTAGGTAGGATCTCGGGGGTAATCATCCAAATAACCCCCCGTTATCTAGCACTCACATTTTCAAACATTAGAAGGCTCATTGCTATCTGAGAGGAAGGATGATATGTCTTTTAGGACATGAGCATTTTTTTTTGTTCCCCCATGTAGACAAAATCCACTTATCCACATGCTTGTTTATTTTATAGTTGATTTATGTATGATGTTCATTTGATTACATGGAATTGTGAGTTACACTATTTTATGAAAGTCCAAAATTATACAAAATCTCTTGTTCATTTATTTCTCTCTTGTCACCATTTGCACACATTCACTTTGCTAGTCGGAAACCATAGGGGATTCACAAAATCTCCATCGTTCCAGACGCTTGCATAATCTCCCTCTTGTTTTAGGAAGAGTCCCTAGTATTGCCAACTCATCGGCTCAACCATCTCACACCCCTGTGAATGCTACTTTTTTGGGGTCAACTTTACTTGGTTCCACTTTGTTTGGATTCAATTCCCAAGGCCATCCATATACTAGTTCTCCCTTACAAGGAGGTGGGGAGCAAACTTTCTCTCAAGGGAGAAGTACAACACCACCAAATCTCTCTCAAGGGACAGGTCCACTACCTTCTCACACGATGGCTAGAACTAATCCTACACCTAATCTCCCTATGTCATACTTGGCATCTCTTAACATTATTGATTTAACCAAACTCATGAATGATCTCATTTTGCATGATCCCACTTGCCCCAATATGCCTACAAAATTCTCTTCAGACATTCCAAAGTTTGAAGGAAAACCAGGGGAAGATCCTGCCAACTATGTTATGACATTTCACTTGTGGTGCTCTTCCAACAACATCATGGATGATTCCATCTGCTTGAGGCTATTCCAAACAACCCTCACATGCCCATCAACCAAGTGGTATGTGGACGAAAAATTAGGGTCCCATGTGACCTTTGAATCAATGGCTAAGGCATTTTTGTCATTTTTCCAACTACCAGTTCATCACGATATTGGCTTAGAACTTCTCTTGGAGTTCAAACAAACCACTGCTACCCATATAGCCGACCACATCCATGAATGGCGTTGACGACGTAGTTTGTGTAAAGTGGAAACCACCAAAGAAGAACGTCTTGATTGGTTTCTCAAATCACCTGTCTCTATTATTGCCAAGGATGTAACATCTACTTTCCCTTAGTTAGAGGAGGAAGCCATCAACAAGGCCCAATAGTTTGACCTCATCTATGCTTAATCAGGTTACTTATACAAAGTATTGTCTAATGCACCTCGACCCATACCATTTGGCCAAGACAAACCTGGGATGTCCCACGCTGCGGATGGATTGATTGGTTCTATGAACCATGTCAACCCTTACAGCCACCCGTCATCCACTTATGGTGCACATCAATATCCACAACCATATGGAGGGATGTCCTATTACCCTCCTCCCACTCATCAATAGATATACCTTGTTGTTTCCCCTCCACCAATAGGGGGACCCCCACAGACACCCATGATGTGTCTGGCCTCCCAACCAAGTACGGGTCCACCTTCTACCTATGCATACAACCATGGCACTAGTGGAAGCACTTCAACTTCCTACATGCCATATGGATCATCTCCAAAACAAAATCCATATTTTCCTTTCACTTGTCCCCCATAGCCAGTTTCTCCCCCACATGGACAACCACAAGCCAATGTTAACTTTGTTTAACCCTCTCCCATTCAACAACTTCAAACTTTTGAACAAATGAATATGGAAAATCTGTCCCATCCATCGAATAATGCCAAGAAGAAAGGGAAAAACTGAAACAATAATAACCCGAGACCTGGAGGAAATAACCCCCAACAAAACCATTCTGCTAGGGGAAACCAAAATCAAGGCAACCAGAACCCCCAATGGGACAACAATAACAAACGACAAGGGAGGAACAACAAAAATCTCAGGACAAACTTCCCTTGCACTCTCTTTGGTGAGTATGGACATTATACATGCCATTGCCCCCAAATTGTTGACTTCAAATGGATGAAAGAATCTATGAATGCACAATGTCCTCCAGCACCGTCTGCCCCTCAACAGGCCCCACAACATTACTTGCAACAGCCACCTCTAGACGTTCTGCAAAACCCCATTCCACACCATGGTGTAATGATTACCCAACAGGAGGTACACCCTGCTCCACCACAAATGGGGAAGTATCAAAACCGAGGTCCCATTCAACCTGGAAATCCGATCGATCCCAATATCCTCCTTACCAGCAAAGAAGAGATTCTTTTGAAAACGCGCGGTTGTCAGCATGGCGTTCCCCCTTAATATACCCCAACCACCTCGAAAGTGACTCCAACTACAATCCAACAACCATTAATGGTTTCACGCCCTAACACTGAATCAAACCCTCATATATCCTGTATGCCTTTACAGAGGAATGTCCATAACCCTCATGCTAGGGAAGCCCATAATTACAGTCTGGTCAATGACTTAGCATAGTCTCTTGCAGCCATGTATATATTGGAGGTCCTCCAAACCTGGCCAACTCAGCGTATATACTTGCTTTCCGCCTTGGGGGCAGTCAAACCAGTTGATACTAGACTCATCACTTTTGATCTAGATAGCGGAGAATCATGCCTCCCCGACCTGGTAGCTTTTTAGATACCAATTAAGATTTAGAACATCATAGTTCATCGATGTATCATCGATGAAGGTGCATCCACATGCATCATGTCCAAAGTAGTTTGGAAAAAACTTGGCTCCCCTGAACTAGTACCATATGCCATCACCCTACGAGCTTATGACGGTCGACCATCATCCTCTGAAGGGCTCTTCCAAAATGTCCCCGTAGAACTTGGGGGAAATCCATCCTCATTAACATCGAAGTTATTGACGCCCCCCTTGATTACAATATCTTGTTCGGACGTAGCTACATGTATGCTATGAAGAGCAATACCTTCTTTAGCCAATTGATAAATCTCAAGCAAAAGGGTTTAATTACCGAGCACATTGAGAACTTCCAAAGATTCAATATAAAGGTAACCGATATTCCAGATGAGCACTTGATTGATGTATTCATAGGAACTTTAAAGGATAACATTCAACATGAGGTTCACCTTTGGGAACCCAAATCATTGGAGAATGCA
>ML839980.1:47536-72053 GCA_009831015.1 Picea engelmannii | reverse complement strand
TGCCTCCTCTACACATGCCACCTCATGCAACGCTGTGTTCCAGCAGTCGTGTTCCAGCAGTCGTGTTCCAGCATCCGTGTTCCAGCAGTCGTGTTCCAGCATCCGTGTTCCAGCAGTCGTGTTCCAGCAGTCGTGTTTCAGCAGTCGTGTTCCAGCAGTCGTGTTCCAGCATTCGTGTTAGCATCTACGTTTCAGCCTCTGTGATTCAGTATTTGTGTTTCAGCATCTATGTTTCAACATCTGTGATTCAGCATTTTTGTTTCAGCATCTACGTTTCAACATCTGAGATTCAGCATTTGTGTTTCAGCATCTACGTTTCAGCATCTGTGATTCAGCACTTGTGTTTCAGCAGTTCGCATTTGTGGTGCAGCGTCTGTGTTTCATCTTCTATGTTCCTGCCTCTGTTCTCCACAAACAATCGATTGCCATCAATGACAACCTTGATCATCTGCATCATCTCTGTTGTAGCCATATTTCCAACATACTGATGATTGTTTCTTTCTTAGCCATGATACCAAACACTCACCTAAGTAGAAATTTTCTCCACTTGTGCTTTGTTGGTCATCAATACAACCTGCCCAATCTACATCTGTGTAGGCAATAAGTGATAGATATTTTCCTTTTGGATACCATAATCCAAACTCTTGTGTTCCTTTGAGATATCTAAAAATCCTATTTACTGCTAATACATGTGATTCATTTGCTGCTGCTTGAAATTGTGCCACATGTTCAACTGTTTGCATTACATCTGGTCTGAATGTTGTCACATATAGTAGGCTATCAATCATTGACCTGTATTTCCTCTGATCTGTAGACTTTGAATCATCATCTTTGCTCAACTTACAATTGGTTTGCATGGGAGTGATAACTGGTTTGCAATCTTCCATTCCAAACCTCTTTAACATTTTTTTGATATACTTGGTTTGAGAAATAAAAATTCCTTGGTTGCTTTGACGTATCTGAAGTCCTGGAAAGAAGGATAGTTCTCCAAGTAATGACATTTTAAATTCATTATGCATGTCTTTTGCAAATTTCTGGCTTAACCTGTCATCATCACTACCAAAAAGAATATCATCCACATAAACTTCAACTAATAAAATATTACCTTGACTTACCTTGATGTATAGATTGTTTTTTGCACTTCCTTATATGAACCCTACCTACTGCAAATACTTATCCAGTCTGGAGTAGCATGCTCTAGGATCCTGTTTTAGACCATACAAGGCCTTCTTTAATTTACATACATATTATGTATTCTCTAACAACTGAAATCCTTCTAGTTGTTCAATCTAGACTTCCTCTTAAAGTTCCCCTTTCAGAAAAGATGATTTTACGTCCATCTGATATACTTTAACATTTTTGGAGCATGCATAAGCTAAAAGTAAATAGATTTCTTCCATTATGGAAACTAGGGCAAATGTCTCTTCCAAGTCGATTCCTTCAATTTGTGTATATCATTTACATACCAATATATCTTTGTTCCTTGTAACATGTCCATCTTCATTCAATTTATTCCTGAAAACCCATTTTGTGCCGATCACATTCTTATTCTTTGGCCTTGGAACCAATTCCCAAGTGTCATTTTTCTCTATTTGATCCAATTCTTCATCCATGGCCTTATTGCAAAATTCATCCTTGTTGGCTTCTTCAAAACAATTTGGTTCAATTGTAGATAAGAGTGATAGGTGTGTTTGTTCTGGTGAACAAATTTTTCTTCTAGTCTCAACTCCTGCATCTTTGTTTCCAATAATCTGATCTGAAGGATGATTCTTTTGTACTCATTTGCTAGGTGTCTTTGGAGATACTTTCTGAACTTGCTCTTCTTCTTCTATTGGATTCTCTTCATCTTCATCTTCCTCTTCTACTTCTTTTTCATCTTCTTCTTCGAAAATTTGTTCCATTGATTTGTTTTCTTCTTCCTTTGATTCTGGTTTGTCTGTTTCATCAATTGTTACATTGATGTTTTCCACAACTTTGTTCAATATTAGATTGCAACACTTGTATTCTTTCCTTGTTCTTGATTAACCAATAAGTATTCATTTGTCCACACGAAACTCAAACTTTCCCATTTTGTCATCTTCTCTTTTGATGTTGCATTTTCTTCCAAAAACTTTGAAGTGCTTCACATTTGTTGGTCTTCCTTTCCATAGCTCGTAGGGAGTTTTATCAGTGTTGTTTCTGATAATTACTCTGTTTTGAATGTGAATTGTTGTATGCACTACTTGTGTCCAAAATATATCTGTCAATTTGGAATCCATTAGCATTGTTCGAGCCATTTCTTGTACTATCTTGTTCTTTCTTTCAACAACTCCATTCTATTGAGGTGTCCTAGCAACGAAGAATTGTCTTTTTATTCCATGACTGCTACAGTAGTCCATAACTTCCTTTGAAATGAACTCTCCTCCATTATCATATCTCAAACATTTAATTCTTGAATCCATCTCATTTTCAACCTTTTCCTTGTAGATCTTGAAGTTTTCAAAAGCTTTTAACTTGTTCTTGAGAAAGAAGACTGCAGTCATTCTTGTATAATCATCAACTAATAAGATAAACTATTTTTCACCTTTTAATCCCTTTGTTGTAGTTGGTCCAACTAGATCAGTGTGCACAATTTACAGTGGTCTTGTTGTTGAATATTCCTTTGATTTGAACCTAGTCTTTGTTTTCTTTCCTTGTTGACAATGCTTGCATAAAGTGTTGGTTGGTTTCATGATCTGGGGAATTCCTCTGATTGCTTCTCTTTTTCTGACTTTGACAAGGTTATCAAAATGCATGTGACCCATTCTTCTATGCCATAGCCATCTTTCATCTTCCTTTCCTAGACAACACTTTTCATTTCCAATTTCACTTAACACATATATGTTGTTTGAAGTTCTTGCAGATGTACCAACCAATTTTCCTGAACCTTATTTTCTTATCTCACACTTTTTTGAATTGAAAGTAAGTTTATGACCTTGGTCACACATTTGAATCACACTTAGAAGATTATGTTTCATATCTTATACCAGTAGAACATTTTGTGCCTTTTCATTCTTGTTCCCAATTTGGACTGTGCCTTCTCCAATGATTTTGGATGAATTATCATTTCCGAAGAAGACTGATCCATTTTTTTCTTTTCGTAATGTAATAAATTTGTCTTTATCACCTGTCATGTGTTTTGAACATCCATTGTCAACATACCAACCATGTTTCTTCTGCTTATCTTGTAGAGCGACTGTGCATTCTTCATTGTTATATTGATCTTGCTTTCTTATCCATGTCATTTTCTGAGGTTCTTGTCTGTGACTGTTTTTATTCTGTTGAGGTTCTTTAGGAGGGACTGTCATTCTGCAATGCTTGGCCATGTGTCCAAAATTGTTACATTTGTAACATTCCACTTCAGTGCTCAAAGATTCAAACCTATTGTAACTTCTTCTTTTTGTGTCACTAGGTCTCCTTGAATAATCCCTTTGTGTATAACTCTCAAAGTTGTTACTGTTCCTATTGTTAGCTCTGCAATTCACAACTTTATGTCCAAAATTATTCCTGCATAACATAAACCAAAAAATATAGTTTGATACCTGGGAGTTGAAGATCTTCTGAAAGGAGGTGCTCTTATGAATCCTTCTTCTTCTTGAGGCCTATCTATCTGTTGTTGATTCTGAAATCTGAATCTTCTTGGTGGAGGAGTGTCCCTGTAATCTTCCTTGTATATCTTTCTATCCTCTTTGAATGTTTCTACATAGCTCTTTGGATTTGTTTATTGCTCTGTTGTTTTGGAGCTTGATCCCTTTTCTGTCTAATTGTATCCAAGTCCAGACTTGTCAAGATGAGATTTTTTACTGCTGATAATGTCATCCAAAACTTTTGAGCTATTCTGCATATTTTTCTTTTGAATATCCTTTCTTAGTGTGACAACCTTTGCTTCCAAGTTTCCAATGATCTTGTCATTTTCTTCTAGTTGTTCTTTGAGTGCTTCTTCAATTATTTTATCTTCTTCTATTTGAACCTTCAATTTTGTGATCATTTGTTCTAGTTCTCGAGTGTCCTTTTTCTTGTCTAGTTATGTTTGTAGTTTCTTGTTTTTCTTCTTTTATCTTCTAATAACTTCTACGGCACACATTAATTCTTCTTGATAGTCAACTTTTGCCTCTTCAATTTCTTCTTTGACTTCTTCACATTCTTCTTCGGCTTCTTCATATTATTCTTCAGAGTCTTCTTTGTCAAAGTCTTTTACTGCCATGAATAAAACTCTTCCTGTCTCATTGTCACTGACTTCATCTTCATCTGATGATGAGATGTCTTCTTTGGTGTATAAGCTTTTCTTGAAAACCTTCTTTGTAGTTCTTTTTCCTTTATATGTGTGTTTTCCTTTTGAGTAACCTTCATCATTTCTCTTTTTCTTATGAGGAAATTTGTTAGCAAAATGACCAATATCATCACAATTAAAACAAATTAATGGGAGCTTACCTCTATACCTACTGTTGGTTCCCTTGTTCAGTATTTTGATGAAGTTAGCCACTTCTTCATCATCTTCCTAGGTGTCACTGTTGTTGTTATATTATTCTTGTTCATTTTTCTTTTGATTTGATCTTTTGGATGCCTTGAAGGCTGCTTCTTTTACATATGGATTTTCCTTCTCAGTTCTCATTTCATATGCTGTGAAGATTCCATGCACTTCATCCATTCTTATTGAGTCCAGATCCGATCTTTCTTCTAGTGCTGATATCTTAGGGTTGAATCTCATAGGAAGAGATCTTAGTATCTTTTGGACAATTACAGATTCTTCAATTTCTTCTCCCAGTCCTATGATTTCATTCACTGTTTCATCGACTCATAAGAAGTAGGTTGTGATATCTTCATCTTCCTTCGTTTTTAGTTGTTCGAACTGACCTATGTAAGTCTGAAGCTTTGCTGCTTTGACTTTTGTATCTCCTTCAAAAATATTTTGAAGCTTGTCCCAAATCTCTTTAGCGGATTTACAGTGTGAAACTTTGGTGAATATTGTATCACTAAGACCATTCAAAAGTGCATGTGTGTCTTTTGAATTATTCTCACTGATTTTTACTGCTTTGTCATTTGTTGGTGGAACTGTTGGTTCTGTGTATCCATCTACAATTGATTACCAAACTTGAAATCCATGTCCCTGTATATATGTCCTCATCCTTATGCTCCAAAAAACATACTTTTTTCCATCAAACTATGGTATTCCATTTTTATATGAGTTGGTACTCTCCATGATCTACATTTCAGTGGTTAAACTGATTTCTGAAGGAACCTGCTCTGATACCAATTGTTGGATTACTGAGAGGGGGGGTGAATCAGTAATAGAGAAATTTAATCATTTTTAACCATATAATCCAAGTGTTATCTCAATGAAGCATTATCATCCAATAACTACAAAGGAAATAATCAATGAACAAATGAACAAACATACACATACACAATACACCAGTGTTTTATGTGGAAACCCAAATCGGGAGAAAACCATAGAATGATTTTTTTTTATATGTCTTGAAGAATTACATTCATTAGAAGCACCAACTTCCTTTTTTTTCCAGTTGCAACTGAAAGGATGCTCCAACCCCCTAGTTTCTCAGGATACAACCTGAGGGAAGCTCCAACTCCCCAATTCTTTGGCTATAGCCAGAAGGAGGCTACAACCCCCTATGTTCTCCGGCTACAACCGGAAGGTGGATACAACCACCTGTACTTGCCCCTTCCAACCACCCTGAAGTAGAAGTAGAATGATGGAACCATTGTCAACCTATCACTGTGAGATATACCACTGTAAACCTGTACCAATAAATATGAACCATGCATCAACCTGTAATCAACCTGTACCATAAACAAGTGCATCAACTATGCACCAATCTATACCAAATAACATATAATCAACATGTACCATAAATAAGAGCATCAAACCATGTACCAAGTATGTATCAATCATGTGTCAACTACTCATCAATATGTACCAACATCATCAACTATACACCTCATGTATGTTCCAACTCATCAACTACTTGTCTCAACCATGTACTCAACATGTACCTCAACCAAAAGCCCTCATCAATTTCATCATCCAAATCTGATTTGTAGCTATGTAATAGACCTGGTTTATATGAACATATTCCTACAAACCTTCATTAACTTCAACAACAAGAGACTAACATTTTCATCAAACTTTTCTTTAGTCTCCAATGCCTAATTTTGGATTAGTCAACAACCCTAACTTGAAGTAATCATAACTTTGTACATGTAATGTATAAAGATATGAAATTGATACAAAATTTTTATTTATTTTGTTTTCTGCAATTCCCCCAGGTTTCACTACTTGGAACCAATCAGAAAAGGATTTATCGCAAAAATGGCATACATTTCTGAATTATGGCTTATTCTAAAGAATGCCATTGTAGAGCGTGTCTCGCACGGAATATTTGTTGAATTTATATGAACCAATTACAAAGAATACTAAAGATGGTACCCTAACCAACACATTTGGTTTCACTAAATTTGGATCTGTTATGAATAATTTTTTATGTTTTTACACGAAACATTTGTTTTTGACTAGTTTCAGGACTAGCCACAAACCCTATTTCCCACGGAGTGTAACTCCAAAAATACAATGACCCACAAGCATAATTTTTTTCCGCAAATACTTGGAGATGTTTTCTCACTGGAATAGAAATTTCATGGTCTGAATCATTATATAAAAAAATTTATAGAGAAAATGGTGAGATGACCTGTAAATAACATACCTTAGAAAGCACCATCAAAAGAATTTATCCTTCCTTGCATTTCGGCCTTGTTTTCTTCACCTTCCCTCAGAATTTCAGCTTAGATATCCTTGGTTACCTCAAGCACCTATAGATATTCAATATACTCAAGTGTTATTAAAATGAGAGATCATTGCCTCTTAGTTATACTCTCCAAGTAGCTTCCTTAAAAACGTCTTTTAGGTCACTTGGCCCCACTTTCCTTATTTTAGGGTTAAACCACTTCTAATTTATCCATTAAATTCATTATTTAAATAATTTATTTTGTATTCACTTTGAATTATAATACACTCATTACTTCACTTTATTATTTACCTTTTAAAATCTCTTAAACCACTTTGACTACTTTGACCCTTTGGGGCTTCTAGATGACATATGAGGGTCCTCCAACTTCGTTAGGGCATAACTCTCAAACTGTGAGGAGTTATGTGATGTTCCACATACCACCAGAAATGGAACGAAATGTACTATCCATATAGAATAGTATTATCTGAAAATATATCATAAATTATATCATTATCCATCAAACAAACTTGGGTCCATTACCCAAACCTCGGGTCTCCAACTTCTCATGGCCATAACTCTCTAACCATGAGGAGTTATGTGACATTCCACATACCACCGGAAATGGAATGACAAGCACTATCCATCTAGGATAGTTTATCTGAAAAATTCATTGTCCTTCATCTCATTATTCCACAATTAACTCCGCAAAGCATCTTCCCATGAGGGACTTCACCATAAGGGGACCACTTTGGAGTTCATCCATATTTAGTTTTTATCAACCATGACAAGACAATAATGAGTCATATTTACATCAAACAATATTGGGTCCATTACCCAAACCTTTGTGTTGTGGGGCTTTCTTCAAGGGTTGACATCAATGACAACCAACCTAAATCAACATAACCATCTTTTCCTACGAATTACCTTTCGCTTTGATACCAGTTTTTAGAAAAATAGGATCGCGGAGCAATAATAAAAAAAAATGCAAAAATAAAACATAGAAGATACATAATACAATAAAGACACAGATACACATGGTTCACCCAGTGTGGGCTACGTCTACCTGAGAAATTGTTAGGTCCTTCCTTTTTATTATCTAACAAATGAAGGGATACAACCTACAACACACCTGTTGTAACTTCCTCTTCTTTCTCTCACAGTTTCCTCTCTAAGAATACAATATTCGCAATAATGCATAGCCGAAATACATTTTCCTCATAAAAGAGAGTTTCCTTCTAGGGAAAAAAACCCTAACATAAATTCTACTATCATATCTATGACCTTATAATGAACGATCCAGATGTACTATGAAATTACAATATACATTTACAATGCTATTTTTCCTTCGGGGAACGATGTCCCCCGAACCCCCACCGAGGGCCCTCTTTACCACAAACCCCCAGCCAAGGAGATGAGCCCCCCAGACCCCGCAAGAGGGGAAATATCCCTCTGCAACCCCCCCCCGCGTGGATGGGCGTACAATATTCTGGGGTGTACAGTCTTCATGGGGTATAAACACAGCTGAAAACAAAGACATATGAAATAAGAAGATAACCATGCTCCACAACCAACAAAACTAAGCAAGGAGAGTCATCATTGCTCCTTGACTTGGTAGTTTCTCACATGCTCAATGCCAACTCATCATCACACGATTTAAATTCATACACATTAATGGTTCATGTGTCCTTGTTCTACTTGAATACCATTGAACATGTATGGTGCTTTCAAGTATTTATTGAGCCCCCAAGTGGGAGTAACATTTTAGGTATCTTTCTACATGTTCCACTCAGTGTTGGTTATAGTCATCAAACTCTAATTTCAATTCCTTTAATTCGATTGGTTCTATTCAATAATTATTTTGATCCACTAATTTAAGCTTTCCTTTGGTCAACTCTTTTCATATCTCAATCCCTCTCTATTATAATCAGGCTTCATTTGTTCTAATGTTTCACTCCCATTGGTTCCATTGTTCCTTCACATGTGTTTAGACATGATGTAGAATTCATTATTGATATGTATTTGATCTATCCCCACATTCTCATGATCCTATATTGAAATTTGTTGAGATGTCTTCATGAGCATGGGTATACCCACCTCATTGACACCCCATATTGTGGTTTTTTGTTTTGCAAGTGTTATCCATTACTATTTTTTAGACAATCCTTTCTACTAGGATGCTCTTCTCACTCTCAACATTGTGTTTTCATGACATTTGGGTGAAAAAAACATGATGTATTTAGACTATATGATTTTCTCCTAACCTCACACATTAAGGGAAATCATTATCACCTGAATTTTCCTCACCTATTACATTCAATTAGTCATACTTGGAAACATCATCAATTCATGTATTATCTACATCATGCACCCCATCACATCATGTTATGGGATTTTTGTACCTCACCAAATCTATGCAAAACCATTAGTTGACCATTTTATGGATGATGGGGGGTGAATCAGTTGTTACTTTTCTTAAACAATTATGCCCATTTTAAACTCATTACAAAACACTCAATGATGATCACAATAATTCAGGGAAGTAAGCAATAGAGTATTCAACATCAATCACACACATGAAATACATAGAGACAAATATTCCTGAGGAAACCCATAAAGGGATAAAATCTCTTCTTCTTGATATTATAAGTAGTCTTTATTTTATGTACATTATCATTCTTATGAGCACCAACTCCTTTTGAGGCTACCACCTCTATTTTACAAGCGGCAACTTGCTGAGAGCACCAACTCTTTGGTTTCTCTAGCACCCACTAGAAGGAAACACCAACTCCCTTTATGTTCCAACACCAACTGGATGGAAGAATCAACTTCCAGTTACACAAGCACCAACCTGTATAACAGAGAACAATAGTTCTCCCGTGCACCACCCTACCACCCTGGTTTTTTTGGATGCAACCAGATGGAAGATACAACTCCCTGTGTTCAAGCACCCACTTGAAACTCTGAGGACAACAATCCTCCTTAGCACCTCCCTGTCACCCTGAGATATAAATCTTTGTTACTGAAATTTATTACAGTGATACAATATTTATCAATGACTTACTAGTCTCATCACTACTCTACTACATTGCTCTTCTCTACCTGCATCAGTGTCTTCATGCTCGCATCTTCTTGATCTTTCTGTCCTTCTACTTTGTCTCTACATGCACACCTCGTCTTTCTCTTCCTCTCTCAGATATGCATTTATGTTCTATGTATTTCTTCTTTGTTGTATGCTCTGTGCACCATTTCCATTCTCTATGCTACACCTCTTCTATGTGCTTCACCTCTTGTGCATAGCCTGCTTCTACCCGCATGAATAACTACCAAAAGAAGCAACCATATATTCTATGTTCTGCGTATATTTATCATGCCAATTCCTCTGCCAGATCATACACTCAACTCTTCATCCTCTCTGGCGATAATGATGAGTTTTTTCTTCATCAATGGTCGTTATCTTGAGATTCTTTGGCTTCTCTGGCAGTTACAGTCTTTGACACTTTCCCTCTATCAATTGTTTCTATGAAGAGTCTTCATTTCATTGGCAGTTACCTCTAGACTCTTCAGCTCCTCTGGCGATTGTTAGGACTCAGAAATGTTTCATTTTCATCCACCTTTCCCTTCACTATTCCTTACATTTCATCGTCCCATTAACCTTCCATCATACCATTTTCATAAATAAATTTGGGTTTCACATTATTATTTTCCACTTCGTTCATTTTAGTATTACAAGTGAATTTCTGATTAAATATTAGAAATTAACATATTTTCATTATATATCAAAGTTGTATGAGTTTGACAATGTGTGCAGGGATATTTGAAGATTTCAACAAAGTCAAAATTCACCACCTATCCTCAAATTCGAATTACATCTTCAAACTTGAAGATTTGAAAGAGAGAAGATCATGGAAGATTTGGTTGGCATATCTTATCTAAGATATGTGAGAGATGTGTGGAGGATTTGAAGGGATCATATCTTGTAATAATGGGAAAGTAGTTGAGATTGGTTGAGATAATAGTGGATATGTCATTATGACACTCATGTATATAAGAGAGTGTTCTCTCTTCATGAAGAGGCGTGTAATTCATAATTTAGTCTTGTAATTAGGAGGAGGGGATTCTTAGATTTGATTCGTTCATTGTTATTCTTTCATGCTTTGTCATTTGATTCTTGTAATATAATTTGAGATTGATTTATTGTGTGAGCTCACATATGTATTTTTTCATTCAACTCTTCACATGGTGTATTGCTTTCCTAGATTAATTTCCTGCTTTCCTAGTTAGTCTTTCAATGCTTTCCTAGATTAATTTCAGTTCAGCAAATTAGATTAGATTACTTCTACTTCAGTACTTCATATATATTGTGTGTGCTTCGTAAGCCTACAAACCTCGGATTGACAAATTAAATAGTTGGGCAAGTACTACAATGGAATTAAACGACAATATTTCTACCTAATAGCGATCACCCTGAAGCTCTTCGAATTCTCTGGCAGATACAATCACTATGTTTTGGCAGTTACAGAGAGAACCTCTGTGCGCTCATCCCTTTGGCGCCTTTTCCCTTCCTGAGAAAAAATTCACAGTGGGTTCTATCTTTTCTGGCTAATCCCCTTCCTTTCACGTGACCATCGGCAGTGACCAAACGCCTATTCAAAAGGTGCTTCCTAAACTCGGTCTTATGAGTGCTAACTTTTTTTCTTGATATCACCTTGGGCGTTGGTCTCTCATGACCACGTGACTATGGGCGCGAGCTCTCTTCTCATTATCCCCCTGTCGCATGTGACCTAGAGATACGTCCTTGCATAAGAAAACAATTGCGGGCACATCCAAGAGTGGTTTGGGATCAACTTCTTTTCTACCTGCAATCCACCTCCAGCTGCCACATACCCTTTCTCCAAAACCATGGTTTCAATTGCAGCCCACTCATGAAAAACTAAGACCAGAGCATGTTCTAACCCCGCAATGTGAAGAGACCGTCGATCTCATGATATTCACGATGCTCCTTCGATCAATGACTCCGATCTATCTTCCTTTCCTGCCTTCTTTCCTCCATCCACGCATGATCCTTAGTCTTAATGACCAAGTGTCATGTGACCCTCCAAATCGACGGATGAGACCGATTTCTCCTTTTGGGCTTTGGGAGTCTCGATTCTCAAACTCTGCTTTCTCCATGGTGCTTCCACTAGAGGGTTCACGATCTATCGACACGTGGTCTTATCGAATTGAATGGTTGAGATTCACTTCAGGTTTCTACGGTTCGGGGATCTCAACTCTCAACTTTCTTCCTTCCTTTTATTTTTCCCAGAGTGTTCCAACCAGAGTACACGATCTGTTGATGTGTGTCCTCCTACAGATCGATGGTCCTCAGCTCCTTCGGGTATTTGACCTTTCAACCAGATCGGACGGTTTATTTCAAGAAAACAAATCAATGGTCATATTTGATCTTTACACATCCTTTCATTGTTCAATCCAACAGCTAGGACTTAATCAAACATTGATATGGATGGCTGTCGAAACTTTGCCCTTCGAAACTTCAGGATTTCAACTTTTCAAAATTACACTATCCTTCCACTGTACTATGATCAATGGTTTAGAATACATCCGAAGTGATCTTTTAGATCAGATGACTCATGTCCTTGATGACATGGTTTGCCACACGTCCTTGCTGACATGGTCTGTCACATATCCTTGTTGACGTGGTTTGCTAACGTGATCTCCCATATTTCCTTTGCTGACGTGGTCTGCCACATGTCCTTGTAGACAAGGTTTGCTGACATAATCTGTTGACATAGATCTCCCTGATCTAATGGTCATTGTATGTTCTCCAAATCCGATGGTCCTTATTCATTTCGAGTTTCCATCTCTCCAAGCTTCAGGTTTTTCAAATCTCAAACTGAAAAATTTGAAGTGAGATTTTTTCGAAGCTTAACCTCCTCTCATATTTATACCCAAACTAAATGTTGTTCATCGATCATGATCTTGTATTGATGGCTCGATCTATCTGCAATGCATCTCTTCTATATTATCATGTTCTTCCACTTAGAATGATCCAACGACTGACGAAAATTCGCATAAATGAGATCTCAGATATTTTACCTCGCTTATCCTATCCTTCCACTTTAAAATGATCCAACGAATGACGGGAATTTAGTTTTGATCCGATGGATGACAGGTATTCAGATAATCAAATTCTCAACCCTTTAGCCCCGCTTATCCTATCCTTCCACTTAAAGTGATCTGACGGTTGTGAATATTCTCGAAGAAGATCAACAATCAAGGATGGTTGCAGAACCACAACTTGCGAGTGATTTAACTCATCACCAAAACTATGCAATTTGAATTTGTGTGTCATTGGTGAGTCAACCAAAATTGTCGATCTTCAAGGCTATAAGATCTGACAGTCCTGACTAATTGAGGTATTTGAACTAGTGTGATATTTAATTCTCCTTCCGATCTCTGCAAAATATCCTTGCCGTTGATCTATAGATTACGCATCCGACGGTCTCAACTCAATCTGGCTTAATCTGATCGCTTGTTGGATCAACCACAGTCATCGATATCTGAGTCTATGAGATCTGAGGATCTAGACCAATTGCAGGATTGGAACTAGTGAGATGTTTAATTCTTCTTTTGCTCTCCGCAATTCATCCCTATTGTTGATCTAGATTGCAAATCTAATGGTCACAATCCTCCAACGTTCCTCAAGCCCACAACCACTCATATGACCGATGTTCGTTATATGAGACAATCAACACCATCAATTTCTTGATCGGACGGTTGTTGAGGCTTCTCACCCTGAGCTTACACTTTTCCTTCTGATCTTTGATCTCTGCATATTGTTCACTCCTCCTCCTGATCTTACGCTTTTTATTCCGAGCTTTGATCTCTGCTTACTCTTCGCTCCTCCTCCTGAGCTTATGTTTTTCCTATTTTCCATCGTCAATGTTGTTCTTGCCATCAATGACAAGCACACTCTTCCTATAAAATATGACAACACCTCTTTAATTGAAAAGTTGGTTAGCTCACAACTCATAAATGTGTGCATTCTTATTTAGGAAATGTAGTGGGTATGTGTGGACTTGTTTATACCTCAGTCTTCATAAATTCCAATGACTTTGTCTTCCATAATGCACACTAAGTTTATGAAATCTCATTAATACATGAAGGGAGTTCACATGGAAACTACTTCAAGGTTGAGATTCTATTCTTCACCTGTAAAAAGAAGTCATGGGGATGCATTTAAAAAAATCACAAAAAGAGTAAACTTAAGCTTCTAGAATTCCATTAGAGAGTTCAGGAAACCTTTCTTCCACTCATACATTCCTCACTATTTTCTCACCATATTTACATTTTCTTATGGCCAACCATAGGGTATGTTTCTTAAGTTATCAAGAGAGTTGGAGATCAAGCCTACAAGGAAGAAAAGGACCCTCACAAGGCACACCAACAATAAGAGGAGGATGAAGTAGAAGAAGAATCCCAAAGAAAACTAGGAGGAAAACAAACAAGGTCTTTTAATTCCCTAATTATGCTTTATATACACCTAGTCATGTGTTGTAGATCCATAATTAGGCCACAAATATCCTTAATTAGAACAAATGGTTACCTTTTAGGCCCTAAAGATAAAATCAATCTTTGTAACTCCAAAAATCATCCATGTAGATCCACAATTAGGCTCCAAATATATGGATTAATGGAAAACTCCATGGTTTATAGCCTTAAACTAGGACTTGGGAAATAAGGGCAGTCATTTTTACACCTACTTCAAATTTGGATTGTATTCCACCCTCGGGAAAAAACGTCCTTTCTACAAAGCATGTCTTATAATTTAGGGCCTTTTATATGGTTTCTTACCCTAAAAAACATTGATAATAAGAAAAATAACTATTTTTTGGCCCAACCCATGTCACATGCATCTAAATTCCAATTGCATTCATTTTACCACTAGTGGATTACATAACATAAAAAGAAACATGTACTAGGATTAAATAATTTAACCTCCAACTGGCTACAAACAAGCAATTTTCTGCCTAGCCATAGGCATTTATTGTAGATGCCAACCACCAAGCCAAGGTTGTGAGACCACAAGGGAAAATATCTAGCTATTGTTTCTAGTTCACACACATATTGCATCCCACAGTGCTTATAAAATAACTAGACTAGACATCTACCTCAATTTCTCACAATGGAATCACCTCTAGGGTTTGCAATGAACCTTTCACTAACAAGAACTCTTCCCTCCCATCCTTCACAACACCAAAAAAGGAATTCCCTTTCTCTACAACATAGTCCCTCAGGAAAAAAACCTCTTATCTTGTGCAAAGATTTAGTGCAAAGGAAGGCAAATTCATTAATTATCATGTGTCTTATCTAAACAAAACAAGCTCACAAAGAACATTAGTTTTGCTATATTTGCATAAGAGATTGTGCTTCACAAGCATTAATTATTCACTATCAAGATGGAAAACAAACTAGAATTAAGGAGGGATGGAACTCTCAGTTGTGTATAATTTAAAGTAGACCCTATAAGGGTAACTCATATCTATGGAGGCTTCAAAATTTTATTTTCCTAAACTTGCAATGCAATTCGGTCAAACCAATTGACTCACTTACAATTGATCAAGTTTCCTACAAACTAAATTGAGCAGCTTCAACAAGAAACGGAACATCTAAATTAAATTATGATGAAGTGAGGAAAATAGGAAATGATATGAAAGGAAAATAGGAAAACAATGGTGTACCATTGATCCCTTTTGGAAAATTCTCTTAGAAGCAAATAGGTAAACTATGGTGAGCCATCAATCTTGTGTTTTAGAAGGATTTCCAAACTTGACATTGAAACCTTTTTTATAATTAGTTTATTTCAGAATTTCAATTTCACAACCATCAACCTTATAATGAGGCCCAACCCTCCCTTGTGTCATGTCATTAACCGAAGGGATGTTTGCAAAAGAATTGAATGGTGTAGGAAATAATATCCCTAAGAAACGAAGAAAAAAATAGATTCTTGATCATTTAATGAAATAGTCTTCGTGGTGTCTTAATCATTTAATGAAATTCTTTGTGGTCTCTTGACTATTTAATAACAATATCGATGGTCTCTTTTTAGGTATATTAGTCCAACACTTGGTGTGTGAATATTTAAATAATCATATTTATATATCCATGATAAATGAATATATGGTAGTCCTTGTGAATTTTTTCTTATTTAGTAATTATGACATAATACAATAGATAACTTGGTTCAAGACATTGTTCAGCTGATCTTCTTGAATAATATTAGGGTTGCAAAAGTGCAACTAGGTGCAGGTACCACAAGGGTGCAAAACATTAACTACAAGTGAAACAATTTCTTTTTGTAAATGAGGAGGTTCAAGTTGTTGGTGTGATGGTAATATTCACATGTAGTCATTTATTTCTACACATATTTTTTATATATTTGATTAGATCAGCATAGTCACTCTCTTTCGATGTGTTGGTCATGGAGCCTGATTATCTTCCTGTTTCATAGGTCTTTGTGTTCATCCATGTTTATACCCCATGAAAACTGTACACCTCAGAATATTGTACACCCCTCCACACGAGGGGCTTTCCCCCCTTGCGGGGTCCAGGGGAAAGCGAGGGTTCAAGGGTGAAGCCCCTAAAATAAAAAAAATCTTGTAAACGTATATTGTGATTTCATAGTAACTCTGGATTGTTCATTTTAAGGTCACAGATATGACGGTAGAAGTTATGTTAAAGTTTTTTTCCCTAGAAGGAAACCCTATTTTATGAGGGAAATGTATTGTGGCTATGCATCATTGCAAATATTTAATTATGAGAAAGGACATTGTGAGAGAAATAAAAGGAAATTACAACGGGCGTGTTGTAGGTTTTATCCCTTCATTTGTTGGATAATAAAAAGGAAGGAACTGGAAATTTATTTGGTGGGCATAGCCCACACTGGGTGAAACACGTATATATCTGTCTCTATTATATTGTGTATCTTATGTGTTTTATTTCCGCATTTGTTTTTTATTTTATTGCTCCACGGTCCTATTTTTATAACAATTGGTATCAAAGCGAAAGGTAACTCGTGGGAAAAGAGGGTTCCTAGTTCGAGTGGGAGCAACGACAGAAGATGGAAAGTTTAGGGTCGAGAAATTTAAAGGCCAAAACTACCAGTTAAGGAAGATGCATATGGAAGATTATTTATATCAGAAGGATCTATTCCTACCATTGGGTGGAATAGAAAAGAATCCAATGACCATGAAGGATGAAGAATGGGAGGTTCTTGACAGAAAGGCACTAGGAATGATACGATTGACCCTGACAGTGTCGATGGTTTTCAATATTTCGAAAAAAAATACAATGAAGGAGTTGAAGGATGCATTGGCTAAACTGTATGAAAAACCATCAACATCCAATAAGGTATTTCTAATGAAGAGATTATTTAATATGAAGATGTCAGAAGGTTGGTCTGTTGCAGATCATTTAAATGAATTTAATACGGTTACTAATCAACTAGGAAGAAGCACGAGCACTCATCATCGTTTTGTCTCGAATTACTGGTCATTTTGTTGCCTGAGCCCATAACAAGTCATCCAAGTCCTTGTTTACACAAGAAGAAACCATGAGCACAAAGCGCAAAACTCAAAAGCGGTCTACTACGGGCTTGAATCAAGCAAACAGGAAGGTTTAGTTTTCAACAACGGAGATCCCAGGAGCAGTTCAGATCAATGGATCTCGGTCTTTCAAAATGTCAAAGTTGCAGGAGGATGAGAGACCAAGAAGAAGCCACAGAGTGGATTTTTCCCAAAGTTACAGATCAAGTGTCATGTGTCCTTATATATCAGACGACCATGATTTACTTCGGGAGTTCATGTTTCGGGTGATTTGGCACTTCTCCACTCGATTTTCTCCGAAAATATTTTCCCTGAATGCACAGATCTTTGTCGTGTGTCCGTCTCAAATGGACGATCATGATTTTCTTCGCCATTTTAGGTTTCAGAAGTTTTGGCTCCTCTCTTTTTGGTTTCCTCTGGAACACATTCTGGTGGAGTGCATGGATCTTTGTTATGTGTCCTCCCATATCCAACGGCTCAAATATGCTCCAGATGCTGGAGCTTCGGTGTTCTCGATCCCTCCTTGTTTGCAAACTCCCAAAGTGTTTCTGTTGTGGGTTTCATTTCTTTCGCCACCTGTCCATCTAGCACTGACATGTGGCACTCAGTCTAGGCACCTTTGGGCATATCATCTACTTGTTTCCAAGTCACCTTCCTTTTTGTGACACATCAACATAGTGACGTCAAGTCACCATGTTAGCTTCAGAAAGTTGTTCTCTAGGAAATATTCTTGTTCAACATCAAATCTCCCTAGCACCAAAATTGGCGCCTCCCCAAAGAATAATTAAAGAGTTTCTAAAATTGGCAGGTGGTTAAACTTTAGCGGGGGCACTAAATTATCAGAGGTGCCCAGATCACGGACCACGACTAAATAAATGGTCACGTTTCATTACGAGGAATCTAGTTTCTTGAGCATTAAAATCCTTGAGCGGTCCTGCAACTAAAATCATGGTATACCGAAAGTGCTACGTGGAGGGAAGTGGTCAATTGCGGACGCAAAAGAGGTGTGGATCCAAACCTCCCTTGTCGACCCCACAATCATGTGCTTATATAGCATCAAATCTAAGAGCAATGCATGGCATCTCCCTAGGAGTTAAGCCTCATCCTGATCCCGATAAGAGATCAGTTAATAAAAGAGGGAATGGTGGTTGAACCTCATCTCACTCCATAAATAGAAGGCATGAAGGGCCTGATCGTGGAGACAAAACTGTCGGCCCAAGGTACCCCTATAGATGGTTTTTCCTACAGGCCCATGTTGATATGAGCTCGCGTCTGACAGAAGGATAGACACGCAGTATGACAAAAGGATGCACAGACATAAAGCCTTGAATGGGATGGCTAGATCACACTCCTGGTATTTGTGGATTGATATGAGTATAAATAGATCAGTTCAATATTTTTTGAAGGTCGTCAACTGGTTGAGCAAAGCTCCATATTTTGTAATATTTTGATTAACATAATTGTTCTCTAGTTTTGTATGAGATATGAGAATTTTTATTAATAAAAGACAATTTATTTCATCATCTTGTTTAATATGTGTTGAAACACTCGTGCATGGAGGATCTAGAAGAGGGTTGTAGTTGTATTGTAATGTAGGTTTGATTACAATATTGTTGTGACCATTTTTAGTCGGTTTCTTTGTTATCTTGTTTCTTCTTATGATGAAATGCTCATGCATGGAGGATCCATACGAGTTATTGTAGTCACATAGTAATGGAGGTTTGATTATTATGCAACTTTGATATATTTCAGTCTCTGAAACTTAAGTTCAAGAGTGCTCTTGCGCCTGAGTTTTTCTTCACCAAGATGCTTGAAAGTCGGATTCCCATGGCAGTATTGTCCACCTTTCTCACTAAGTCTTCCCTCTGCTCACCTTTAACCTTAAACCACTGACTAAATTTAGTGAGGACCTCATTTCCCTATGCATCGCTTGTCCGGTTTCCGTATTAAAACATTCTTGTACTGAGTTTTGTCCATTTGACCTCCACTCATAAAACCTACCTCCACAAACATTTTGATGGTTACTAGGATTATCCTCTTGTATTCTGAGGGTGACTCTCATTGTTAATAGACAAGACAAGGCTAGACTTGTTTTAAAGGGGTTTTCACAAAAGAAAGGTATAGATTTTGATGAAATATTTTCTCTTGTTGTTAAAATGAATTCAATTAGTACTATTTTAAGTCTTGTGGCAGTAGAATATTTACATCTTGAATAGTTAGATGCAAAAACAAATTTTCTCCATGGGGATTTGGAGGAAGAGATTTATATGAAACAACCACAGGGGTATGAGGTCAAAGGGAAGGAAAATTTGGTATGTTGGCTGAAGAGGCAGTGGTATTTGAAGTTTGAGAGGTTTATGATACAACAAGGTTATAGTAGATGTCATTCTGATTACTGTGTTTATTTTAAGAAGCTAGAAAATGGAAGCTCTATTATCTTGCTATTGTATGTAAATGGAATGCTTGTTGCAAGGTCTACTATGCAGGATATAAATGTGCTCAAGAAGAAAGTATCTAATTCATTTGCGATGAAGGATTTGGGTGTTGCAAAGAAAATCCTTGGTATCAGAATAATAAGAGATAGGAAAAATTGCAATTTGAATGTGTCTTAGGGTGAGTACATAGAGAAGGTGTTGGAGAAGTTTAGAATGCAGAATGAAAAACCAGTTAGTACACCTTTGGACAACCATTTCAAATTAACCAAATAAATGTGTCCCAAGACACATGAGGAGATAGAATACATGTCCAGAGTCCCTTATTCATCAACAATTGGCAGCTTGATGTATGTGATGGTTTGCACAAGACCAGATATTGCACGTGCAATGGGATTTGTGAGTAGGTATATGAAAAATCCATGTAAAGAACATTGGGAGGCATTAAATTGGATTCTCTGGTATTTGAAAGGTGCTGCTACTCATGCATTATGTTTTGGAGGTTCAGACACTATTCTACAGGGATATGTAGATTTAGATATGGCAGGTGATAAAGATAGCAGGAGGAGCACCATAGGGTATGATTTTATTGTAGGTGGAACAACAATAAGTTGGATTTCGAACCTACAAAAGGTTTTTTCACTTTCAACAACAAAGGCAGAGTATGTTGCTGCTACAGAGGCTAGTAAAGAGATGATTTGGTTACATAGGTTTATGGTGGAATTGGGAAAGAAGCAAGAGAATAGTAGGTTGTGTTATGACAGTGAAAGTGCCATTCATCTTGCAAAGAACTCATCCTTCCATTAGAATACTAAGCATATACAATTTAGGTACCATTTCATATGATATGTCTTGGAAGATGGACATTTGAAGTTGGAAATGATCCACACTAGCCAAAATCTCAGAGACATGTTAACAAAGGGTGTAACCAGGGAGAAACTGAGTTCCTACTCATTTTCAATTGGTCTTCAAGGATGAAGGTGAATATGAGAAATTTTCCAAGTCTAAAGTGGAGTATAGTCCAGCATGTACAACAACAGTGGATTTGGTGTGATCAGTCTCCAAGTGGGAGATTGTTGGTTGTGGAGCTTGATTATCTTCATGTTTCATAGGTTTTTGTTTTCAACCATGTTTATACCCCATGAAGACTGTATACCCCTCCACGTGGGGGTGTTGCAGGGGAGTATTGCCCACTCTGTGGGGTCCATGGGGCTCATCCCCCCAGATGGGGGGTCCGGAGGCAAGCAGGCCCCCGGTGGGGGTTCAAGGTCTAAGCCCCCAAAGGAAAAATTGCCTGTAATTTTTTATTGTAATTTCATAGTAAATATGGACCATTCATTATAAGGTCATAGATTTGACGGTAGAATTTATGTTATGTTTTTTTTTCCTAGAAGGAAACCCTCGTTTATGAGGCAAATGTGTTGTGTCTATGTATCATTGTGAATATTGCATTTTGAGAGAGGAGACTATGAGAGAAAGAAGAGAAAGTTAAAACAAGTGTGTTGTAGGTTGTATCCCTTCATTTGCTAGATAATAAAAGGAAGGACCTGGAAATTTCTCTTGTGGGTGTAGCCCAAACTCGGTGAACCACGTATATCTGTGTCTTTGTTGTATTGTGTATCTTCTATGTTTTATTTCCACGTTTGTTTTTATTTTATTGCTCCACGATCCTTTTTTTCTAACAGGATGTGTGCCCTTGTTCTAGGGGGCCATAACCCCCTCTTGAAGGGACACCTCACTTTAGTTGTGTATAAATACACCACCCAATCTTTCATTTGTATCATATTATCATATTGATCATAGTGATTGATTACTTAGCCCACAAGCATCATATCTTTTGTTTATCTTGTTTGTGGTTCATCTTCTCTTCTCTTATAGCTCATATCAATTTAGGTTTTGTTGGTGAATCCATTTGATCCTTCACACTCTCTTATTACCTCAATATGGTACCAAAGTGGGTATGAACTTCCTTTTATTTAGTTAACCTTTTTTATGCTTGGATTTTTTTTCCTTGTGATTAGCTAGTTCTCTTAAGGTCCTCACAAAGATTTTGCAAATCAGGTTGTACAAAATTCATAGGATGATAACTAATAAGTAATAATTAATTATGAAGATACATGACATATGAAAGGTCATGACTCTTATTAAAGGGAACCCATGTGCAGGATATATATACAAGCCCTCATTCCTCATTTGTAATCAATCTTATTCATATTCTTATACATTTATTATTTAATATATTTACTATCCTTAATGGATTATTGTGTATTGTCCTATTTATATTGGATATTTACATAGTGAACCAACGTGGTTCATGTTGGACACACCTACCACACTTAGAGGGGGGGGTGAATGAGTGTGGGGCTCTTTTTTCAAAAACTTCCCTCTTAGACAAAACTCATTTGTTAAGATTCAACTTTTACCCATTACTCATTTTTGTCATTTATAACCAGTTCGATATGAACATATATCAGTAGCATATATCATCAACATAGATCATCAATAATTCATCACCACAAGGAACACAAAGAACACAAGATGTATGTACAAGTTTCTTTTTATTACGGACTACAATCCTTGGAGTTTTTTAGCAACAACAGAATAGAGTACAACACTACAAGAGCAGCAGCTCTATAATGCAAGACTCGGCTTACACCCTCAGAACCAAATGAGATGAGGCAACAATCCTCAACAAATATCAATCTGCAATAGGTACGCGACCTGCCAGTAGTGCAGCCCATGTGTGTATGCGCCCTAGATCACTACAACCTGTGTATGTACGCGGATAATATATACAACAACCTGTGTGTGCCTTCTGAGATATTAGGGTTTATCCTTTTCATCACACACTCAGATCCTCTGCAACCTGCAAGAAGAATTTCTTCTGTCTTCCACTTTCCAAACTGACCACCAACCAGTCACAACACATCCAAGCTCTCCAATAGATTACTCACACTCCACAACCAATCAATATGAATGCTAATTCAATCATGTATAAGAAACAATTATATCATAGCAATCACATCACAACTGAATCATAGGAGTACTGCTCACTCCATCAACCAACATAAATCACAACACAACAGCCATACCAAGAATGCCCCAAGCATTCACAACACAACAAGCAATACTATCCATCAAGACAATAATGTAACCATACCAATGTCTCAATGACAGATATGAGCCCATAGAATGCAGATCTAGAACCTACTTCAGTCTTCAACTGCCAGTCATCAACTCAAACACAAATCTCCATGATTTTATTCATTGTATGTGCCATGTTCTCATGCAGCCTGCGTATGTACGCGCCCTAGCCCATTACAGCCCGCGTACACCTCAGAAACTAGGGTTTCTGAAGCTCCAAGACTTTTGTCGTCAAGATTTCAGATATTGCTGAAACTTTGATGCATCCATGAGATCTTCCCCACGCTCTCATTCTCAGAAAATATCTTCAATCATGCTCAAGAGATCCAGAACAAAGATTCTCTCACAAGAAGCTCTCCATCAATACTCCAAAAACATAATCTCACCATAAGCTCTCCATTGATCCACACAAAGGATGATTTACAAGAGACCATTACTATCTTATTTATACTTTCATCCTCTAGGTCAATTAACCTATTTTCCTTATTTTAGGGTTAACCACTTTCCATAAATAGAAATTTCTCCAATACTTTATCATTTAAATATTCCTTCTTGATTTTGTCACTTCTCTTTATTATTTAAATAATCCACCTTGACTTTGTCACTTTACTTTATCATTTAAATAAGTATTTCTTCTTTTAAGGCACTTTGGATTCTTTGACCTTATGGGGCTTCAAGCCATCACATGGGGGTCCTTCAACTTCATAGGGCCATAACTCTCAAACCGTGAGGAGTTATGTGACATTCCACATACCACCAAAAATGGTATGACAAGCACTATCCATCTAGGATAGTTTCACCAACAAAATCACTTATCTTCATCTCATTATTCCACATACAAGAATGGGTTCTCTCAACCATAACTCAACCACAAAGCGTCTTCCCGTGAGGGATTTCACCATAAGGGGACCACTTTGGAGTTCATTCATTTGTGCACCTTATCAATCATGATAAGATCAATCTAATTATGCATCATGTATCAATGAAAACTCATTGATCCATCTTCGTCATGTATCAATGACAACTCATTGATCCATCTTCATCTATGCATCATATCAATGATAACTTATTGATCCATCTTCATCGATTGGTTTCCACTTGACATCTATCAGTCTTATTAAGGACAATACATATATATTGTTCATCAATCATCAATCAATCAAGCCTATCAATCAATCCATTGACATCAATCAATCATTTAATCACTTGGCATCAATCCTTTGACATCAATTAATCAAACCATTGGCATCAATGACAACATTATCCAACAGTTCATCACAGTGGTATCAGTGCCTCGTTTCTGATCCTGGCCTTTGGCCAACAGACCCTTGGTCAAATTTTCATTGCCTTGGCAAAGTAATAATTGGCTTTTGGCCACAAACACAATTTTTCAAAGTTTCTCTGACCGTCCAGTCATTGACCATTACTAGACTTTGGTCATTCTATTTGGATTTCATTAAAAAAAAAAAAAAGTGATTCCACTGCAAATTTTAAATTCTAGAAGAAGGTAGTCTGCTGCCAAATATCTAGGAAGGACCATTTTCAAACAAATTTTGTTAATAAAAAAAATAGTAATTTT
>ML839980.1:0-12172 GCA_009831015.1 Picea engelmannii | reverse complement strand
TCCCAAGTTTTGGCTCTTCTGGGTATGAAACTTTATTTTATGTATTTCTCTGATATTTCTTCTCTACAATGCCACAGGTCTGATCAAAATTGGATGTGCCAAGTGGAATTTATGGTAACTTCCCCACAACTTGCCAATTTTTTGCCTTTCCAGGAGATCTCACTTGTATAGTGTGCCCCGCATAAAATAATTGATATAAAATTCTGAAACTCGCACCAGAAATACTATAGGATGTCCACAATCCAATGAAACCAGTCTGATGCAATTTGGATACTCTGGGAAGAATTTATGATTTTTTTTACTTGGAACACCTTCTTGAGACTAGTCAATAGGACTAGTCAGATACCCTATCTTACACAGGGTGTATCTACAAATTTAAGATGACCCAGAAGAGGAAAATTTTACCATAGATACCTTACTAATTTTTGTAAATAGCCTCCAGAGTTCAGGATCTGAAACATTACAAAAAATGTTTTATAGCAAAAATTATGCAATGACTCAGTTCAAGATGATTCCAAAACCCTATCTTGTACAAGATGTATCTCTGAATGTATAAGGCCTCAGGAGATGAATTTTGAACCCAATGTACCTTGATCCGTCTACTAAATATTCTCCAAGCCGTTCTTTCTAAAACTTTGTAGAAAAAAAGTTATAGTGAAAATTCCAAGGTGTCTCAGATGTAGCAGCTAAACCCCGGGACCTTGAGCTTTGATACCATATGTTAAGAACCAAATATCAATATAGCATAGAAAATCCTCAGAAAAAGTACTCAACGCCTTGAAAAAGAGATAATTTCAGATAATAAGCCTCTTCAAGGGGGCAACCTCCTTTTACCCCACATAAATGTTCAAGTACAAGATGATTCAAAATGAAAATGTCTCCTTGGTATATATAGGAGACTAGGAGGTATAATGACAACTAATGGCCTAAAGCCGACATAAATAAAATAACATTACTAATATAATATGCCCCAATTAAGGGGTAATGAGCCAATATTAGGGCTTAACATAGTTAGATAGTTTTATCTCTCTTAGTTAATTTATCATTTTCATTGGCTAATAGAGCCATAAAACCCGTCAGGGTAGATTACTCCAAACGGCTTGGGTTAAATAGACAACCTCGGATCGGATCTTCCCTTCTCATTGATGGTGTGTCATAAATGCCCATCAACACTGCCCTCTCTTGTATTATGTTGATTCGTTAGTACAGAGGCCATGGTGTATCAGATGGTCTACCATTTTTTTGTGGCAATTTTGTATAGCACTCGACAAATGTTGTGCTATGATACGTGGGAGGTCGAACTTCCCTTTTTCCTCAGAGTTTCTTTTCTTATTTTTTGAGAGGTTTCAAGAGATGAGGCCAAATTTTTTATGTCATCCTACTAGGCCGAGGACTCATGTACGGATGCGCATGTGGGTTCATATGATTCCCAAGAGGGGCCAGCCGGAGTTTTCGTCTAGTATTTCGCCAAATGCACTAGGGCTACTAGGCAGTGTGGTGGATCACATGTTCGTCATGGTGTCATGCCCTTACGCAGGTATGGATTAGCGAGGATGTCTGAACATCCTCTTCACACCAAATGAGCCACCAAATGATATAAGTAATATTATTGTTTTGTTTAAATTAATATAGTTTCATTTTATTGTTTTACTTAATTAGAATAAAATTAATTCGAACACATTCTTTAACTTTTTTTATTAAATTGTTTAATGAATTAACTGTGTAATTATTGCTTTGTACTATATATTTTGCAGATACTGGCACTTTCATTGGTGACATGACTCCTCCCCTAGCAGATGATGATTCCTGAGGCTGCGGCGGGTCAGGGTCCTCTGGTGCAGATATAGGCCCGATACCAGATTCAGGTTGGAGTTGGGTGACCAACTCTCTGCACTTTTGATTGAGGTGGGAGTCCACCCTTCCATGATGCGAGACATCAGGGAAGATCCTACGCTATTGGATATTTGGAGGGATATGTTGCATGATTTGATTCCTCTTATGTGTCATATCATCGAAGCTTCCAAGCTACTAGAAACAAGGAGGGCTCTCGATGATAGGCACAGCTCTTCTTCCAATACATCTTGTTCATCCAATACCCCATCGATTGATGAGGGTGGTTGAGATCATCCTTCTCTACATCCTCCTCCTCCTCCCCGTTCACCTCACCCAGATCATGAGGAGGCAATACATATTCCTCCTCCTCCTCTTTCACCTCACCTAGATGAGCATGACGGACCTATTCCTCATCCTCCTCTTTTGCCTCACCTAGATGAGAATGTCGGACTTATTCCTCATCCTCTTCTTTCGCCTCACCTAGATGAGTAAGCAAGACCTATTCATTAGCCATCATATTCCACTACAAACCATGCCTCCATGACTGTTATATATATGCAGATTATCCCATCGGCTGGACCAGATATGTTATAACCGTTATATATATATATATATATATATATATATATATATATATATATATGGTGGTTTTTTTTCTATTGATGATGTACTTAATTTATATGTTGATGTTGATGTGTATATTGTTAGGTCATGTTAGATATATTTGTTAAATGTTCTCGATAGATGTGTATGTTATAACATTGTTCATTATACGTGCATTTTTCATGTTGATCATGATGTGATCACAATGATGGTTCCCTATTAAATTATTAGATATGTGTGCTAGCTAATTAATGATGTTTATATCTGTTAGAGGTATATATAATTAGATTATGTTAGCTAGCGAATATAAATGTGTATTTTAGATGTTGTTTATGTTTGTTATAAGATGGTTATCATCATCATGTTTATTTTTATAAAATACAAAGTTCAATATGGTTCAAACTATAATTGCATAGATAGTTCATTATACATATTCATTCTAACTAATTGTTTTTTTCAAAAAACAAATTACATATCAATAAATATTATTTTCCATTGTACTAGTTACTCTTTTTGAATAGACTCTTCTACACTCAAAATTATTATTATAAAAGTTATGGTCTCCAATGATAATCATTCTATTGGATTTAAAATTTTATGAATGCAAATCTTCCTATTGTTATTTTTGTCATCATTTCGTAAGTTGATTGCTATCAAATTTTAAAATATTACTCCATTAATTGTGGTTTTACTCAACATTGGGGGCATAATTTTATAAATATTTCCAAAAGCAATGATAAAAGTATGTAAAATAGTAAACACTACTTTATTTAAAAACCAAATTATCACAAAACCATGTTATAAATTTAATTTTTTAATTATAAACCACATTTTTGTTAATCTTACTTTTAAATCTACAAAATAAATGAACACAAACTAGGTTTTTGAATCATAATGTTAACATATCCTCAAAAATATTGTACTATTAAACATGCATGTCAACCATATCATTACATCTAATTATATCAACATAAAAAGTAGAATTTAATATCCCATGAAAAGTTCAACTGGACATTTAACATTTTTTAGGATTTCACAATTGGAAATACTTAAAGAAGATGAAACATTTTTAAATATATACAATGACATAGAAATATGTTCAAATAAAAATAATTCCATGCAATCACAAATAATTTGAAAGACAAACACATTACGCATCAAACTGACTGTTAACCAACTAAAATTGTTCAAAGATTTGTTATAATTAACTTAACATTTCCTGTATCAGAAGATGAATAAAAAATATATAATTAGTGAAATAAAGAATATAACAAGAACATACAACAACAATATTAAAGATGAAATAAAACATGTACATATCACTCTTTGTTGTCATAACCCTCATTATCCTCCTCTCTTGGTATGATAACATTGTTGGTCTCAAAAATATGTTTTGATCTAGGGTTGTGTATTAATACAAACCACCAATCCATATCCAACACATCTGGGTAAAAAAACACTTGGTTACAGTGTTTTGGGAAAACCCAAGGCTCCTTAGCTTCATCCCACATCTTTTTAGAGCTGATACATATCATCCCACTATCACGATATTCCTTTACATTATTCCGATCAAAGGTGTCCCACCACTTGCACCTAAAAATAACACATCGGAAAGGAGAGAAGTCCACTCGAATGATCTCCTGTATCTTTCCAACAGAACCTAACTTCCCCTCTATGGTGTTTTGACCGCGGTGGCTAGCATGAATAGATTGGTCAAACTTGAATTCCACTCCAAAGTCTTGTGTCATGTGTCCATAATCGGCATCCTCTGTGCGAAAATTATTTCCATATTCCAACATAGATGGAAACAAATGCACCTATAAAGAAGTGAACAAATCACAGTGTCAATATGTGTCTAATAACTCGACCATTAAAATATAAAATAATATAGATGTACTTACAATTCAAATGTGCATTACGAAGTTAAAAATTATGTACACAAAAATATTATTACCGAGTTGTTGCAACTAATCCGTATTTTTAGTGCATCCTCTTCTTCACGTGGGTAATGCCTAGATGCACCATCTTTCTCTCTGACTTGGTAAGAAACCCAACTTTTGGGGCATATCATTGGCATATTTTATTTTAAATGATTAGGATAAGGCATGCTTCTACTATTCAACCATCTGAATTATTTCTTGTCACTTTCCCATTTCCTCCTCTTATGTTTGTACAATGCGACCCACGGTTGTGTTGCCTCTGAATTATAAAGAATGAATTTATTGATGGCATCAATTTCTGAATTCATTGATGTATTCATGAAATCAAACCAACATATAGTACATATGAGATCATGAAAATATAAATTATGAAGTTCAGTGTGAATAGTTACTATGTAGAAATTTGACAAACGATGAGTCACTTACTATTTATCAAGCGCCTTTTTCCATTTTTTTGGAGAAGCTCCCCTTATCTTTTGTCTTTATCCCTTTCATCGTCCCAAATCACTGCACCTTGTGTGTTTTCAATATTCTTGATTTACTCACTGGCATAATAGAAAGACTCATATGATATGTACCCCTCTGTCATAGACTCCTCGGGTTTTTCCCTTTGATGAACAAATCCTTTCAATTTCTTCATGTACCTCTCTAAAAAAAAATCCAATGATAAGAGACCACCCCGAATAATTCAACCTCATATACTAGGTGAATTAGAATATGAACCTGCAAGTCCATGAAACTCGGTGGTAGTTCCTTCTCAAACATACAAACAATCTCATCTATCTCTTTACGCCATCATGGAATGCTAGCCATATGAATCTCTTTTGATGTGATCCAACTTACAAATGCAGATAATTTCTATATGGAACACCTTAGGTCATGGGGGAAGTCATGGTTCACACACCCACACATGAGCAGAGAATAATGACACTACAAAGTAAACACATAAAAAATTAATTATGTTTTATCCCATGGCATAAAAATAAAAATTACAAATAATAAAATCATATTTTTAACATACATCGTACCTTTATAAGGTTCAAATGGTCATGTGATTTCAACCCCAACAAATGGTCTTGACGCATAGTGAAGAAACGTCATAGGGAAGACCCATTAAATAAGGCACCTTCACACCCAATATAACTTCCTTTGCCAAAGAAATATCTTCTTTCTTCAAAATCCATGGGACATCACCTTCTTCAAAAGACCAAGAGGGACCAACCTCTCCTCTACTTTCTTGTATTGGCCAATGTTTCTTTTAGTTTTTGAAGAAATAAGATCTCTCCTCACAACCAATGTGTCACTTTCTTTCAATGATATGTGCCTCCATAAAGAATATGAAGCATTTTTAAATATATTGATGGGATCTAGTAAATCGGAAATCTTAAGATGATCCCAATAGGGGAGCTCATAAAAGATAGATTTCTTGTTCATTCCAATGGGAAATTTCTCAACATAGGTGTTGAAGACTTATGGATCATCAAACATAGGCTCCCCATTTCAATTGAATATTTATGTAATATCCTTCTCCTTCTCTCTCTCATATGCTCTAATCCATTCTATTGGTGTCATTATTGCGGGCCTTTGGGTTCTCTCTGGTTTACTATTTAAAGTGGATGTTTCTCTTCTATAAGGGTGTTCTTCTAGGAGGAATACCCTCGAGCAGTCATACACTAGATTTTGTAGGTGGTTGGACCACCTAGCCTTTAGAGAATATCCACAACATTTACATCCATGATAGCCTTTAGTTACAAGACCTGGGAAATTATTATATACATAACATGTTAGCGTTTAAGAATAGAATGTCAATCACAGTGAATTAAATATGCAAATAAATATTGTTACGTATATAAACAAATTAATAAACATGTTAATTACCAGAGCAAACTCCCAAGCCTAGATAATCATGTGTGGTGTAAGCACATATGCCACACAATGTAAAAATACTCTCTATTGTGATGGGTCTTGATACCTCATATACATGTATCCCTCCCCATAATTGCTTCAATTCATCTACCAATGGTTGTAGGTAGACATTCATATTCTTCACTTGTCTTATACCAGGGACTATAAGAACCAACATAATATGTTCATTATTCACGGACAACCATGGGAGGGCATTGTTAATGATCACTACTATAGGCCAAACAAAATAGTTGGTGTTTTGGAGGGAATATGGGTTCATGCCATCCATTTTTATGTTGAGTTATGGACTTTGTACTTCAACCTTGAATTTTTCTGGCCATGTATTCTCTATATGCTTCATGTCTATTGAATCTGTTGGGATTCACATAACTCCTGACTCACTTATGTATGAGGCATGGCATCCCTGCAACATAGCTAATTCTGTGCAACGAAGGAGCCTTTGAATCCTTGGGATTATAGGCATGTGCCTAAATATCTTATGAGGAGGACCATGTGATTTAACATTTCTATTTGATTTAAGGTACCTATCATGCCCACATTTTAGACATATCTCTTTTTCTACATATTCTCCTCTATATAGAATACAATCATTTGGACATGCATGATATGATATATACTCAACACCCAACATTTTCAACAATTGCTTTGCCTCTTCGAAGCTACCGGGAAAAACATTATTACTAGGAAGAACCTTATCTTTCAATATCCTATAGTTAGTGGGCAATAGAAATCTACAAGGTCATTTAATGTTTATAAAAGAAACCATTTCTAATGTTGATTGTGTGACAAGATTTCTCAAAATTAATATAAGGCACTTGTTGGTCAATTACCTCAATATTTCTGAGAAACATGCATTTGACATGCCAAACTTTTCTTTCATGTTGTACAGTAACATTTTTGTCCCAAGTTGGGTAGACTTTGATTGGTCACTAGGTCCAAAGAGACGGGTGGTGGAAGCATATTTTAGGCTTTCAAAAATGGTATCACTGATATGAGCATCATTCCCTAGCTCATTGTTCTAGAATGCATCTAAAAACATTGTCTCCGTGGCAGTTGTATCTCGTAAGTAATCATCCATACCAACCACTTTTTGATTGTCTCCATTGCCAACTTCTGAAGAACTACTATTGTTGTAGTCATTCCTAATTAGTGAATCTAGACATAGTGTGAATTCAATAGGTGGTTGATTCAACCAATCTTGGTACGCTTCCTCTCTGATTTGTGCTCTCATTGTAGACTTCTCTTGGGTTGACATTGTTGTGGGGTGCAACGGAAGATGGTAGGTAGGTCATTCATCATCAGAATAATCCTAATTTCAAAAATATTGAACATTAGTACATCGATGATATTAGTAAACACAATGCATTAATTTGTTTGTTCAAATTACATTATACCAAAAAATTATTACCATCGTCGACCTAGGATTGCGGTTGGAAGATGGAATGTCACAATTGGCAGGGTAAAGCAGTTGTCCATTTTCATCTACCAAATATTTGTGGTATGTTGCTCCTGATAAGACCTTCCACGTTTTTGAACCGGTACGGTACTGAAATATTTTATGCATCTAAACTTGATTCAAAATCAAGATCCTACAAATTTGGATACATTTTTATTTGGATTGACATGGATAAAAAATATTCAATGAGATACTCGAAACATAAATAAAATAAGTTAAACTTATTGGAGATAGAAAGGGAGAACTCTGTGATGGACTTTGAGAAATATGGAATGGGTTGGAATTTGAAGAATTGGCCATTTGATCATATAATAAGGTTTTATCCTTGCATTTCAATAAAATTAGAAATAAATTTTCCTGTACATATCTAAAATAAATTTCGAGGACCATACCACAATCTGAGTTTTAATATAGTTTTGAAACCATTTTTTAAGAATAAGGCGACATAAAACGTAAAATGTATATTGAAGTATTATAAGACATGTGAATTTATCCTAAAAGATAATTTGAGATGAATATACTAATTTATGTGCAAATAAAAGTTCAAATAACTTTAAAAGAATCCCAAGGGCTTATAAACCACAAACACATTGGTGCACATATTAATAATAAACATCGGTGCGTTGAAAAATTAACCACACTGTGTTTCAATATTTTGTTAATAAAAAACAATTATATGTCTCTGGTGTGTCAATTAATATGGGCACACTAGTGCATAATGTAATGTGGCCACACTGGTGCATCTTACATAAACGCATCGTTGTGCCGAAAAAGTTGAAAAGAAAAATACGCATGATTTTTTTAAACAATTAAAAAAGAGCGGGAATCGAATTTCATAAAGTCATTTAAATACTAAAAACATATTCATTATTTCATTATTTTGCAAAATTTTGCATGGGAGAGACATGCAAGAGAAACATACGGAGGAACACTGTGGAGGAGCATAATACTTTGCAACCATAGTATTATTCAGAATATGAGAATTTGAAGGGTATGGTGATTCACTATAAACCGTTTTCATAAAGTTTTTTAATATTAAGAAGGTATTCAATAATTTCATTATTTTGCCAAAATTTACAGTAGACGTATTTGGAAGAGAGACATATCGGAGAGCACTATGGAGCAGAAGAATACTTTGGAACAACAAAAATATTCAGAAAATAAGGATTTGAAGGGCATAGTGATTCACTCAAAACTCTACATTCAGAAAATAAATAAAAAGAAATCAAAAAATAAAAATTTGCATACTTACCTTAAACCCTTGTTTTTGTTTTTCTTACGTGAATGCAAAATTTCACCCTAGGGTTTAATTCCCTCTATCACTTCAGAATTAGGGATTTGTATTTTAGGTATTTTAGATTTAATGGGTTTGTTTTTCTATATATAAGTGTTTGGCATGTGATGCAAAGGGACCACTTATTGCATCGGATCCCAAACATAGTCAGTCCTCTGACTTTTATTTTTTATTTTTTTAAACAGTTTTTTATTTGACTGTTGTTTTTAAAAAACGTTTTTCGATTTTCTGGTGCTTCATTTCGAGAGAAGCTCACTTGTACGTTTATGTCTAAGGAGCACCGATAAAGCCAGATTTTTTTTTTATTTAAAAAATATGGTGCATAAAAAAAAAATATATCGTTGATGTTTCCTCATCTAAACAACACAGAAAATGTTGTCACATAATTTTTTTTATTTTTCTTCTCATCTGTGTGCAATTTTTCTATTGTTTTTTTATGAATGTTTAATTTTTTTGCTGTGTTTTTGTTTTCTATTGTGGTCATTGTGATGTTTTCTATATCTATCGCATTGTTGTAATTCACAATATTTTTAAAAAGAAATTAAATTGTTCGGTTCGTTTTGTTGTATGGAACGCACCGGTGTGGTTTATGTAATAATGCATTGGTGTGGTTTATGTAATAAACGCACCAATGTGGTTTATGTAATAAACGCACCGGTGCTTTGTATTTAAAAGGCACATTGGTTACAACAAAAAAATTTCGCTGAAAATTATGTGATTTATTTATAAAATATATTTAATAATTTATGTATTGAATGGTACAGGTTGTATATTGATAAAAATATGAGTGAGAACTATGAGGGATATAGTGGAACAAATGTATAGATCTATTTTACACTTACAATATAGAAATCAATCCAATGATTCCAAGAATCAAGTTATATTTAAACTACATGAAGCATTTCCAGAGTAATGGTCAATGAGATCTATTCGACTTGCAATAACAAAAAGATAAAGCAACAAAAAAGAATCATTCAAAAAGTAATATTCCTAACAACATTATATATATATATATATATATATATATATATATATATATTACAAAGTATTTATTTATTAATATATCAATTTTGTGATAATTAGTTTTCATATATCAATATAAAGATACTTTATTGTCATGTTAATTTTTCAGGAAAATTATGAAAATCCTAGAGGACCAATGAGATGATATCTGAAATATGTTAGTAGGAATTTCCAAAACAATGTACAAGGAGATGGTCAAATAATTGGACATAATTGCATCATAGGAGGATTTATCTAAACAACAATGTGCTTCAAATGCATGTAATCATTGAATTTTTCTATTAGGTACAAATAATTAATTTAACATTAAATATTAATTTTCAAATGTTCTTTTACTGAAAAGAAAAGAAAATGGAACTCATTCTGCACATAAAACTGGGCGACAAGGAAGAAAAGGGTTGATAGCAAAGTTTGTGAGTAATTGTTATTTCCTTATAACAACTTAAGGTTTTTTTTGTACATTTTAAGTTGTTTTACAACAACCATCCTTGAATGTCCTCAAACAGGTGTTAACATACAAAGAAGAGCCATCAAAAAAATTGATTGACATTGGGTGTTCGATGTGTTAAGATTATACGAAGCACCGGTGATTTTGTGTTATTAATACGCACCGACGTTATTGTGATATTGATAAGCACTAGGGCTTGTTTGTTAGTAAAAAGCACCAGTGCTTTCTAATTTTAATGCACCCGGGCATTTTTCCAGGTAACGCATCGGTGCATATTATTTTATAAAGCATCGCTTCCTTCTTCTTAATAACGCACTGGTGCATTCTAAGAAGAAAGCCTCGATGCTTAATTATTTTTAACTCCCCCGATGTGTTTTACTATTAAATCCTCAGTGCTTATAATACAAACGCCTCGATCCTTAAATATTTTGTTGTCATGGTGTTTATAAGACAAACGCTCGATGCTTAAATATTTTGTTAAGCCCTAATATTGGCTCATTACCCCTTAATTGGGGCATATTATATTAGTAATGTTATTTATTTATGTCAGTTTTAGGCCATTAGTTGTAATTATACCTCCTAGTCTCCTATATATAACAAGGAGACATTTTCATTTTGAATCATCTTGTACTTGAACATTTAAGTGAGGTAAAAGGAGGTTGCCCCCTCGAAGAGGCTTATCATCTGAAATTATCTCTTTTTCAAGGCATTGAGTACTTTTTCTGAGGTTTTTCTATGCTATATTGATATTTGGTTCTTAACATATGGTATCAGAGCTCAAGGTCTTGGGGTTTCGCTGCTACATCTGAGACACCTTGGAATTTTCGCTATAACTCTCTTTCTCCAAAGTTTCAAAAGGAACGACTTGGAGGATATTTAGTAGACGGATCAAGGTATGTTGGGTTCAAAATTCATCTCCTTAGGCCTTATAATTTCGGAGATACAGCCTGTACAAGATAGGGTTATGGAATCATCCTGAACTTAGTCATTGCGGAATTTTCGATAAAAACATTTTTTTGTAATGTTTCAGACCATGAACTCTGGAGGCTATTTAAAGAAATTAGTAAGGTATTTGTGGTAAAACTTTCAGCTTCTGGGTCATCTTAAATTTGTAGATACACCCTGTATAAGATAGGGTATCTGACTAGTCCTATTGATTAGTCTCAAGAAGGTGTTCCAGGTAAAACAATCATAACTTCTTCCTAGAGTATCCAAACTGAGTGGGACTGGTTTCATTGGATTTTGGACAATCTATAGTTTTTCTGGTGCAAGTTTCAGAATTTTATATCAATTATTTTGTGCGGGACACACTATACAAGTGAGATCTCCTGGAAAGGCAAAAAATTGGCAAGTTGTAGGGAAGTTACCGTAAATTCCACTCGGCACATCCAATTTTGATCAGACATGTGACATTGTAGAGAAGAAATATCAGAGAACTACATAAAAGAAATTTTCATACCCAGAAGGGCCGTAACTTGGGAGATACAACAGAAGAAATATTGTCTCGCAGAACCACCTCAAAATCAAGGTTCAAAAGTGATACTTGGCCAACATGCCACCAAAAAAGGGAACTTCTACACCAAATAAGCCTCCAGAAAATCCTACTTGGACTCTTGATGAAGGTGAAGAAATGCATAGGGACATAAATG